>WNWU01000036.1:8037936-8115326 GCA_012654045.1 Ptyas mucosa
TATTCTAATCTATTCTATTCTATTCTATTCTATTCTATTCTATTCTAATTCTATTCTTATTCTCTTCTATTCAGTAGTTTGTTGACATTTTAATCAAAGGTAAGCAAACAAAATCTCGGCAAGAAAAATCCAGATGACTGGAGTTTTGTAGTCCAGTTACAGTGGCCCTATCAAAGAGCAGGATAAATATGGTGGGAGGAATTTGATCTTTGCACTTTTTTTCCATGAAAAAACATTCAACCCCAAGTGACAGATTTATTTATTTTTATTTTATTTGTCAAGAATGTATTAGGTAATATATATAAGTATAAGCATGAATCGAATACATAAAATAGATACGAATAGAGGAAACATTAGGATAGGGCTGGTAGGCACGCTAGTGCTCTTATGCACACCCCTTACAGACCTCTTAGGAATGGGGTGAGGTCAACAGTAGACAGTCTTAGGTTAAAATTTTGGGGGTTTTGGGATGAAACCACAGTTAGATAGTGCTTTCCAGGCATTGACCACTCTGTTGCTGAAGTCATATTTTCAGCAATCGAGTTTGGAGCAGTTAACTTTAAGTTCGTATTTATTGTGTGCTAGTGTATTGTTGTGGTTGAAAAACAGATGGCAGCTCATCAGAAAATGCAAGGTAGAAATTAGATGAACTTCCCACCTGCACTTTACCACTTCTTTCCTAAATCCAAGTTATGGCTCTGGAGTAGAATCCTCAATTTTATTATTTTATTTTTTTTGGAAGATCCCTTTGAAATTCTGAGTGCACTGATATGAGCATTCACACACAAAATAGCTGTCTTGGTGGCCGAGACCAAGCATCGTATGTCCAGAAGGCAAACCAAATTGCAAAAAGAAGTCAGCCACGATTATATATTTCTCCTCTTAGACCAAGAGGATTTTGGTTTAGACAACAACCACAAGACAATTTAGACCAGACTCTGCTGGGGGGGACATAGTTTTGCTTTGCAACTTATTAGTGAGTAGCTTCCCATTCATTTTTTAAAAATTAAAAACGGTCGGATGGGGGGGCATATTAAAGATCCTGGCTCTGTGGGATCTGCCTTTAAAATGAAGTGCTGAACACTCTGGTTGGAATGTATGTACCAAGTGATTGAGTAATCATAAAGACCAAAACACAACCGGCTTTGAAATGAAATATGCACCCAAAGGGTGGGTGCTTTTTAGCCCTAAACTGCTTAGATGGCTTCTTTCAGACAAAGGTTTTTGCCTTCTGCTCAACAGGTATTTTTAAAGCATTCTCTTTCAAACTGAAGGCACCTTCTATAATTTATATATATTCATTCTTGGGCTGTTACAGAAGGTTCTTGGGGGGGGGGATAGCTGATTATTACAAAAGCTTTTTCATGATATAAAGAAAGACTCATCTGGAATTGATCTGCCACGTGTGGTAAAGCATCCAAATTAGGCAGTGTCTTACCATTTTTATTAAACTTTTATTACATTAAAAACAGAAAAAAATATTTCACTCAACAGCTAATTGTGGTGTTTTTCTTGTGACAATAATTCGTGCATTATTTACAAAAATTAAATTGTGCATATTTACATTCTTATTTTATCTATTACTTGTACTTAATAACTATCTATCTTCAATCTATCTCCGTTCTATTCAGTTATACCACTGTTCCCACACATTGTAAAATATCGATGTCTCTTAATTTTTTAAACTCAGCGTTAATTTGTCCATTTCTGCACAGTTCATGATCTTTTGTATGACCAGTTTCTCTCCGGATGTACATGGCTGTTTCCAACATTGAGCGTAGGCAATCCTGGCAGCGGTTAATATGTGTAGTACTAGATATTTTGTGCCCTTCACATTTTTTTTAAAGATCCCCAATAGGAAGAGTTCTGGTTCTAAATCTAATTGTTCATTACTAATTTCCCGTAGCCAATCTTTAATTTTTAGCCAATATTTTCGCGCCTCAGGACAGGAGCACCACATATGTGTGTCCTACCATTTTTTACAGGTTGGAGAAAAGGACCAGAGTGGCAGGACTTTCGTTGTAGGTTCTTGGCCCCAGTGTACAAATACTGATAACTTGCAGGACCATCCAATACAAAGGAACAAAAGTCATAAAAATCTAGCCTGATCCAGCTTTGGGAGAAGTTAAGGAGATTTCCCTTAAAAAGGGAACCCAACCTGTGGTCTTAATCATTCTGAGGTCTACAAATTCTCGTGTCTGGACTGTGGGGGAGACATGCCTTCACCCTGAGCCAGACTCTCATCCTGAGCTTTGCTTCCTAGGAATTACCCAGCTTGCTACACCAAGTACTTGTTACTCAAGAATTCAACATTGATGCACATCAGAGTTCAGGCTGCCAACCAGAAAGTAATGAGGCCGCCTAGAGCAACGGGGAAGCTGCGGGATGGGGGTAGGGTTAGAAACGACGACAACCCAATAAACGTAACAAGCATTTCTAACCCAACTGAGAAGTGACTCATAACTTGGGGAGTGTTTACAAGGTTTGCGCGCACAACAATCACCTTGCATTCCCCTTTGACAGTGACTCATCCTGAATGAGAACATATTAAGTCTCCGAACAGAGATAACACTATGCGTGATGAGCTTTTATGACACATTGCCAATTCTGTGTATTCCAATTCTGCACAAATTGAGAAGATGGCACTGGTAGTACGGTAGTAGAAGTTACTAATGAGAGTATCTTTAATTCCCCTCCCCCTCTCCATTTTAAGTGTTTTAAAATACATTTCTAGCCCTTAACAGATGCAATGAAAAGGCTGAAGCGGTGTAAGAAATACTGTTTTAAATTTCCTTTAAAAACAAATTCTCAAGCTCTTGCTGGGGGTGGCACAGACATTTATGGGAATTTTCAATGCTCCCAGCTCTTCCTTGAGGTTAGCAGCGGCGAAGGAAATTACAGAAAATGCGTACATATCTTTGTGAAATTAAAATTTATGATTATTCAAATAATAATTTGGATGTTTGTAGTATTTTACATGCATAATCTTGTACCTATGCTAAAATATACATTGTGTGCACAGGGGTGGGAAGGATGATAAACATGTCATGCAAATTCCTCAAATTTAAGTTAATTTAACTAGCTAATTAATCGAGGTAGGTTTAGATTTGGCTGTCGACTAACCCCAGTTTTGTTTGGGGCTGAACTATTTCCATCCAAGTGAGTTATTTCTAAGTGTTGACATTTAATAATACTTTTCCGTGGCCTTTTAGATCTTGGTCTATTGGAAGGTTTCTGTTCTTAAATTTTAGCTCTCCTTTGCAATTTTGTTCTACGATTTCATGTCTTTTAATTGTTCTTTACCACTCAGAACTGTATAGTCGAACCAGAATAGAAATAATGCAAAATAAAACAAACTACCCCCATTCATATTGTGGGTAGAACTATTCCCCACCACCAACACCAAATATTCTTAATGGAGGCAAAGTCCAAAAAAGGCCGTCTAAAAAATGGGGCCTAATGTGCCTATTGGGTCATTTCAGGCTACCCAACTCGCAGTCAGAAATGGAAGAGATCAATTTGGTGGCACAGTGGTTAGAATGCAATATTGCAGCCTAACTCTGCCCACTGCCAGGAGTTCGATCCTGACTGGCTCAAGATTGATTCAGACTTCCATCCTTCCAAGGTCGGTAAAATGAGGACCCAGATTGCTGGGGACAATATTCTGACTCTGTAAACCGCTTAGAGAAGGCCATAAAGCACTGTGAAGCAGTATATAAGTCTTAAGTGCTGTTGCTATTGCTATGTAAGCTCTCCCAGGCTATTTGTAGTAGCACTGATTATGACTGCACCGTTTTACTTTTATTTCCATCCTGGAGGGGAAGTGAAATATCGAAAAGGCAAAAAGGGAAGAGAAAATGACACCCACTCACTGCAATGGACTAAAAACTTTGGTGTGGAAAGACTGGCTGAAAGGTGTAGGCAGGATAAAGAAGTGAGTCAACAGATTGGGAAGGAGAGTAGCTAGGTCATTTGTCACAGCTGCAATAGATCATCATTGTCCAGAACAAGCATTTTTCCACCTCAAAGGAAGCCACCTCAGCAAAGGACCTGCTCTACAGTCAACATGGAAATGACAGCTGTTGTTTGTCTGCTGCTTTCGAAGGACAGGAGTTTCTTTTACCTCCTGTGCGTTTTAGACAGAGAAACGTTTAATGATTAAGCAAAGAGCCTGGCTTTCATACAGAAAAGGGGGTGAGCAACGCATAGTTTCTCCTGCAACTGAAGCTAGTGAAGGGATGAATCACGAAAGATCAAAGTATCCTAACAGATGGCTTTGGGCAGAAGGCGTTTCACCCATCTGCACCTCAGCTTCTGTACAAATTGCACTGGCCCACCGCAGAGGAGCCATGGTGGCGCAGTGGTTAGAATGCAATATTGCAGGCTAATTCTGCCAACTGCCAGCAGTTCAATCCTGACCGGCTCAAGGTTGGCTCAGCCTTCCATCCTTCCGAAGTTGGTAAAAATGAGGACCCAGATTGTTGGGGGGTAATATGCTGACTCTGTAAACTGTTTAGAGGGCTGTAAAGCACTGTGAAGCGGCATATAAGTGCTAAGTGCTATTGCTATTTTTTTCCATACGACATTATGAGGGGAGCAGGCTGGCAGCTTATCGCTGCGGTAATTCCCCAAAGGATTTTAGAACTGGCAAAGTTCTGGAGGAAGAGGGGATGGCACTTGCCCTGTAACATATACCAGTTATTGGAGGTGCAAGATGTGGGTCTGAAAGTGAGCTTTTGGGGGGGGGGGAGATAAAAGAGGATGAGAAGAAATACCAGAATGAACCAAGTCCCAAAGGAGCTCTCAAACCAAGGGAAACTGGATCCCCCACAATTCACTTATTTTAACGAAACCATCCAAGTTTATTATAAACAAAATAAAGTGACAAATGAAACTATCTTAAAAAAGCCTCGCCTCCATCCTTAACTCTTGGTCCTGCTGTGTACTTCTGACCTTTATGTGATCATCAGGAAGGCCAGTTGGATGTATTCCTTCTAGGGGCAAAATTAAGAAACAAACATGTGGACCAAAAAAACCCTTATGCAACAGTGAAAATGTTTCACCAGAAAGGATTATCCACCCCTCTCTATGAAAGGTCAACTCCAGTGCAGCCAGAAGCATCCAATCCTACACTTTCACCAGTCTTCTTGCTGCAGATATGAATGCCTACAAGGATTTAGGAAACTCCCAGTCATGTTCTTGCCATTTCTTGTTCCCTGATCCGACGGAAGACAGCCGGGAAGACTTTGCCTCCATTCCTCTGAACCTTCTTCCCTTCTTCAGTTGAGGTCCCTAGGAGGTTTACAATGGGGTCAGCGGCCTGTTTAAAGACACGACAGTATGAGTTTACTGGATGGTCACAACATCCAGATCAGCAAATACGTCCAATGACGACGTGTCGCATCACATAGCTCCTCAAAACAGTCTTTGCTCAAAAGTGATCCCAAAATGGAAACACCATCGGTCCAACCACTTGCAACTTCTGCAAAGTGCAAATACCAAAGCTGAGCATTCGGAGAGTTTTGTCCCTCCCTCCATTATTATTATTATTATGGTCCATCGGACAATCATCCACATGTTTAGACTGGATTTGGCATTTTTATCCACCAATCCCAAGAATCTGGAACACAGAGCTGTTGTTAGATAATGTTAAAGGTATAATCACAGTATCTAAAATGTTCCAAATAAGACTGCCTTTTTCAATTGACTAATGATGATTTTGTCAATGCTGATGGTGTTCAAGTATTGCTCCAGTTGCTTTGGGATTGCACTCAAGGTGCCCATTACTATTAGTACTATCTTCACTGCCTTTTGCCATAATTGTTCTAATTCTATTTCCAGGTATTGCCAAATGGACTAAAAGTTAGCAAGATGCCTTTGTGAATAAATCTGTTCATTAACTTTTACTTGCAGCTCTGAATCTAGGTTTTCAATCCTAGGTACTCTTACTAGAGAGTCAACTTTATGATCTTAATGCCAAGGTTGTGGAACAGGGGTGTCAAACAGGTGGCCCGCAGGCCAGATGAGTCACGCACAGGCCACACCCTCCCCTGCTCCAGGAATGGGGAAAACGTCACAAAATGTCACATGACGGCAACGTGATGTGGTGAGTTTGACACTCGTGTTGTAGAACAATCTTTCCCAACCTGGTGAGATCTACAATTCCCACACCCAGACATCATGGGTACTGAAGTCATGGCTATTCTAATTTGTATTCCTTAGTGACCCCAATAGTCTCATCCCCCCTCAACTCTAGGATGTAAGGGATGCAAAATACATCTAAATTTAGCCTCTTGATGTCTTGTGGAACAGCAGGAGTTGCCCCAAATGAATCTATTCTGGCATACACACTTTCTTCTTCACTGAAATCCCTTGCTTTCATTAGTTACTAAACATAGCCATTTAAAATGGCTGTTACACTATTGGATTATCAGTGAACTCCCAATATGTTATATAAATAAAGATGGTGTGGGTGGAGAGGAATAGAAATCTCTTTTAGAGAAGTGTGGAAGTACTTCCTGTGGTTTTCAAGCAGTTGCAACCCTATCTTCTTTCTTTCATTTATATACTGTAGATAGATATGATCGATAGATAGATAGATAGATAGATGGATGGATGGATGGATGGATGGATGGATGGATGGATAGATAGATAGATAGATAGATAGATAGAAAGAAAGGCAGGCAGGCAGGCAGGCAAAATTTCTATGGCTATCCATCTCACAAATGTAATCCTGGGGGATATAGAACAACTGAACAAAACAATAAAAATATAAAAACAATCATTTTAAAAAATTAAAAAGGTTTTTTTAAAAATCACAAGGCACAAGAGAGACAGAAAAGTTCTGAATACACATAATCTTTGACTTACATCCATTCATTTAGTGACCAAAGCTACAGCGGCATTGAAAAAAGTGACTTATGGCCAGTTTTCACACTTATAACTGTTTCAGCATCCCCTTAGTCACAGGATCAAAATTTGGGGGGGCTCGGCAGCTGGCTTGCATTTATGACAGTTGCACTGTCCCAGAGTTATGGGATCACCGTCTGTAACCTTCCCAGTGGCTTTTTTTACAAGCAAAGTCAATGGAAGAAGCCAAATTCATTTAACGACCGCATGATTCACTTAATAACTGCAGTGATTCGCTTAACAGCTGGGACCAAAAAAAAAAAAAAAGTCGCAAAAGGAGGCACAAATCACTTGCTTAGCAACGGAAATTTTGAGCTCAATTGTGATCCTGAAGTTGAAGACTACCTATAATTGCTTTTATTCTTTTTATATTGCTCCATGGGTTTGCTATTTTGGTCGCTGTTTTCAAATGCACTTCGCCCGATTGCAGCTGGCCCGGAGAAAGTCCCATGAGCTGCAACCGGAATCAGGAACTTTAATGCAACGTGCAAGGAGTGACATACTTGTTAGTTCCCATCCCCCCCCGCCCCCCTGGAACACATAGACCCATGCACAATCATGGCTGAAATTGCAAAATCTGTTACGACAGAAACTGCCCAGACACACACACACTCTTACCAATTCTTTTAATGGCACTTCCTCGAAAAGGGGGTGTTCTCGAAAATGCTTCACCATCCATATGTGCACCTCTTCCACATCTGTGATGGTATATACTAGGCCCTGGGCAAATGAAGGTTACGTTATATAAACAGGGGGCAAGACAGACCCTCATATAATCAAAATACTAGACTGCTAACCAAGGGGAAAAGTAGTTTAAAGACCCTCGCATCTGCAAATTTCAGGTTCACTAGAAAAATCTCAAGAGCAAAAACTACCCTGTGCAGTAGAAAGATCAATGTCGGACCCGTGAGTAATTCCCAGCTACCTCTGACTCCCTCCCCACCTGAGGCAAAATGTTTGCAATCTTGGGGTTGCTGGGAGGGTACGGCGGCCACCATTAGTTCCATCATCCCTATAGGAAGCGCTTCAGTTGGGCTTTCCCCAACCTCTTCCTCGGGAGCGTTAACTTTGGGGAAGTCATGGAAAAGCCAAAGGGAGAATATGATTCATCCCAACTGGGTGAGGCCGGATGCCGTTCATCCCAAAGACAAGATTTCGTTGGTTTCAACTCCAAAAAAGGATGGCACACAAGCACTTTCTACTTTTTTCCTCTGGCAGGTGAAAGTGGAGTCAGCCAGAATGCCCTGCGGGAAGCAGCTAGAAATCAGGACTTCCAAGGTTTCCTGCCAGCACCAGCTCCCTATGAGATGTAGGGGAAAGTTGATCCTTTTCCTCCGGCAAGCAACTGGCACTCTTCCCTACTCACAGATCAGAAATTCCCAAATGTAAGCAGGGCCTTTAGGGTTTGGGATACACTGGCACGACAGCACATGTTGACAGATTTCAATAAAGAAATGAATTGCCCTTGTGATTTAAAGGCAAAGTCCCCTCTGGAGGCCACCAATTAAAATCTGCCCTCATGAATTAATTGATCCTCGAAGGGAAGCCGCATCTTCCATTCATACCCTCTCTTAGAGCACAAAGGAGAGATAAGACTGTCTAGACCAGAGGTAGGGAACGATGGCCCCTTTATGACCTGTGGACTTCAACTCCCAGCATGGCTGTCTCAGGAATTCTGGGAATTGAAGTCCACAAGTCATAAAGAGGCCATCGTTCCCCACCCCAGTCTAGACTAATGTTGGATATACACACACACACACACACACACACTCACTACCGTATTCTGCTTTGGCCCCATGCCTTAATCACTACACCAAACTGGCCCTCGCTTCACTTATTTAGCGAAGCCAAAAATGTTGTGTGGATGGGCAGATACTGTATATGGTAAAAATTAAGGAAAAGGGCTATCTCCAAATACTGTAAACACTTAGGAATAATCAATACAAATGTACGGTCATATTCCTCCTACCTTTTTCCAGTCACCCAATTTAACAGGAAAAATCTCAATAGGGACTTTTATTAGATAATTGAGAATCCAGGACTTTTACTAGCTTAATGACAAATCATCCTGTGATCTATCATTTGCTCATCTTTTGTTTAACTCTGCCTGGGAGTTGGCTGACTCTCCAAGGACTTAGCTGGAATTCCTTCCCTCAATTTGTCAAGAGTTGTTGGAAGTCTGTCCAAGAATCGTCTAGGACTCCACTGCTGACCATCTGGATATACAATGGCTATTTTGGGCAATGCAATTTTTCTGTCTGGGTGATTTAAGATGGTAAGTTTTGTCACATCGCCTCAAACAAAAAGTTTTAAAAAGAAGCCCAAAGCCTAGTCCTTCTATTCCATTGACTTTTACAGCCTCACTAACATGTGTCCTCCAATTCTCCCAAATGATGAAAATGAATGAATGAATTAAAAGTGCAGTGGAATCTGAAAAATATAGCCCACTTCTTTGTCAATAACAAAATACTGTTTGGATCCTCTGAAGAAAAATGTATGCTGTTTCTCTGAGGCATGGTTTCTCCACACTACCCTATGTGTCAAAATTTGGCCACTTGATCAAGATTGATTTATTGGCTATACCAGTGATGGCGAACCTTTTCAGCACTGAGTGGGATGCAACCCGGAAGAGGAGCTGCCCAGGGCGCATGTGCCCCCCCAAAAATAAACTTCCGGTTTCAGCTACTGAACTTCCGGTTTCAGCCAGCTACTCTTCTGTGTTTCTGGCACACATGCACACACTACGATCAGCTGGCCGGCACACATGCTCATGCAAGAAAATGGAAGACCAGCTCTTCTAGTTTCCGGCACTGCTGCATGCAAAAAGGCCAGATGATTGTTGTGCACGGATGCACACCAGAAACACAGAAGAGGAACAGGTGATGCCGTACATGCCAGCCGACAGTGCCACTTCAGGCATGCGTGCCACAGGTTCGCCATCACGGGGCTATACTATGCCCAAATCCATGATGATACGCAATCATATGCAAAATTGACTTCAGAGTCAATCCCTTCCATTCTAGCTAGCTAGCACTACTTCCCAGTATCTTGAACAGATGCAATTGCTCAAAAATAAATAGTATTTCACTAGAAGGACCCATTGTCCACAGCAGTTTTTATGGCAACCGGCTAACACAATGTTACATGTCCAGAGGTGGGTTTCAGCAGGTTCTGACCAGTTCTGGAGAACTGGTAGTGGAAATTTTGAGTAGTTCGGAGAACCGGTAGTAAAAATTCTGACTGGCCCCGCCCCCATCTATTCTCTGCCTCCCAAGTCCCAGCTGATCGGGAGGAAATGGGGATTTTGCAGTATCCTTCCCCCAGAGTGGGGAGGGAATGGAGATTTTACAGTATCCTTCCCCTGCCACACCCAATCCACGCCCACCAAACCATGCCACGCCCACTAAGCCACGCCCACAGAACTGGTAGTAAAAAAAATTGAAACCCACCACTGTACATCTCTATTTGGCATTTAGAAAAGACTCCAATTGTTGGCACATATTTAAATATCTCAGATCTCAGATCAATATTGGGAAAATCTTGTGCCCAAAACTGTGAAGAACGACTTCAACTTTTCAACTTAAAAGTAGCTTGCACTGTTGCTGGAATAGGCAAAGCAATAATCTGAAGGTATCTGCCTGCTGACAAGTCTCGCTATCAGAAAGTTGTTTGAACTACTATGGTAGGAAAGATGCTCTCCCATAAGGAATCTTTCTAATATTGTACTTACATTTTCTTTTATGCCAAAATCAAAAGAGCAGCTGAAATATGGGCAAGCAGGGGAAGAACTAAATTAAAATCTTGGCTGAGTAATTTTATTGGATTATAAACATAGACTGTTTAGCTAACCCAGAATATCCCCTGCTCACCTGTTCGCGCAAGATATAGGCATATTCTGCCAGCAAAGTGGAGCTGATAATCCGCCACTTGTGTTTTGTCTTCTTGAAATGAGGATCAGGGAAGAGGAAGAACATTTTGCGGAGCTAGAGAGGTAAGAAAAGATAAAAGGCATGGAGGAGGTTGGCCTGGTCTTTCAGCAACCCAGCTCTCCTACTCAGCATTCAGACCACATTCAGTGCTGAAGAGCATTACAGGCAGTCCTCAACTTAGGATCACAACTGAGCCCACGATTTGCGTTGCTAAGTGAGAAATTTGTTAAGTGAGCTTTGCCCCATTTTATGACTTTTCTTGCCACATCAGTTAAGTGGATCACTGCAGTTGTTAAATTAGTAACACGGTGGTTAAGTGAACCCATGGACTTCACTTGTCGGAAGGTCCCAAAAGGGGATCACCGTTTGACCCCGGGACATTGCAACCGTCATAAATATCAACTGGTTGCTGAGAACCCAAATGTAAATCCCGTGACCATGGGGAGGCTGCGATGATCATAAGTGTGAAAAATGGTCCTAAGTCACTGTTTTTTCAGTGCTGCTATAACTTCGAACAGTCGCTAAATGAACTGTTCTAAGTCGAGGACTACCTATAATCATCTCTCCCTTTTGAATGAAGGCTGCCCCTCAGCAGGCAGGACATATGGATCATGTACAGTAGCTTCCCCTACAGCAGGAGTGTTAAACTTGTGGTCCGTGGACCGGATGCGTCACGGGCCAGCCACGCCCATGCCCAGTTTTAAGGGGGGAAAGTCCCAATACAACATCTGATGACGTGACGATGCGAGTTTGACACCCCTGCTCTAGAGCAGTGATGGTTAACCTTTTTGGTGCTGTGTGTCCAAAGCGTGCTCACGCCTGAATGCATGCATGCGTGCCCGAACCCCCCAAATGCAATGCGAGCGCCTCCCACGCATGCGCCCCGCCCGCTGCACCCCATTTTGGCTTCCAGGTTGGTGCAGGAGGCTTTCCAGGCCAAAACTGGGGTACAGGGGGGCTTTGCGTGGTATCCCTGCGCCTTCGTTTTGGCTTCCAGGTTGGTGCAGGCAACTTGCACATGCACCCCACCCCCGCACATGCATCCTCTGCATGCGCCCCGCCCCTTGTGCATGCGCGGCAGAGACGTGAAGACCAGCTGGCCGGTGGGAGGCACACGCGCATGTGCGGTACAGCTGGGCTGAGGTGACGGCTGGCGTGCCCGCAGAGAGGGCTCTGCATACCATCTGTGGCACGCATGCCATAGATTCACCATCACGGCTCTAGAGTCAATCTTAGCTTTTTAGATTAAAACATTCTTCAGGCAACTAGAGGTATCCGAAGCATCTACTTGATGCTTTGGGAATTCAGTGCAGGATGTACATAAAATGTCTTTTTTAATAATATAATAAGCCCCTCTCGTGAGCCATCTCAAAGATCCCTGAAATCAAAACTCTCCCAGAGCCAAAGAGGGTGGGAGAAGACTCTCTTTCAGGGCTCCGAGACGGCTCTGCTTCCTGCAGGATCCCCAGCGATGCTTTTCAAGGGACTCACCTGTCCCTTGCAGAAGTAGTTGGGCAGGTGCTTCATAGCGTTGCTGCGAACGCAGGAAATATTCTGGAACTGCCCAGGGTGAGAAGCTCTGAGTGCCTGGATTCGGTCAGAAACATAATCGGAGACTTTCACACGGAGCTCCAGGCCCAACATTAGTGTATTTGGGAACAGGGGGGACAGGGCCACTGCAAAAGAAAACAGCAATCAGCAATTTTATGCCCATTTCCATATTCCACCTGCACGAAGCCCTACAGGTGAAGTGAAATCTCCAAATTTTCTGCCTCCACGTGAATATTTCTTTCCTTCTTTTAATTTCAAGAGCAGGGAGTAGTTGACGTGTGGCAAAACACCAACCTCTCGCCTCTCTTTTTAAGTTGGGGTGGCAAAACGTACCCCAGCACCAAAGTGGGACAAGGATGGGAAACAACCGTCCCACTTTGCCTGCTGATGAAGAGGTATCTAAATGAATGGCAGGTCCATCCTCGCAGGAGTTTTCCTATTCAGGAAAATCCTACAGTAACCCTGTAGGTAGAAGGGAGCATCTGTGACCCACTTTACAAATTCATTCCTAACCAACCCAGAAAGGCTGCTTATTGCACTTACAGGAAGACAAAATTATAGGGGCGGCAAGGTAATTTCATAAAGGGATGCGGTGGCTCAGTGGCTAACATGCTGAGCTTGTCGATCAGAAAGGTCGGCAGTTCGAATCCCTAGTACCGCGTAACAGGGTGAGCGCCCGTTACTTGTCCCAGCTTCTGCCAACCTAGTAGTTCGAAAGCATGTAATAAAAAAATGCAAGTAGAAAAATAGGGGCCACCTTTGGTGGGAAGGTAACAGTGTTCTGTGCGCCTTTGGGGTTTAGTCATGCCGGCCACATGACCACGGAGACGTCTTCGGACAGCGCTGGCTCTTCGGCTTTGAAACAGAGATGAGCACCGCCCCCTAGAGTTGGGAACGACTAGCACATATGTGCAAGGGGAACCTTTACCTTTATCTAAGGTAATTTCAAAGAGGTGCCTTGGATATTTAGGTAAGATGTATTTTGGACACTTTTATGTGACTCTTCCCACCCCCCTTCCTTTCCCAACATGTTGGTGTCATTGCTTTTTGTAAAGTCGCAATCTTGTCTCATGCTTATTTAATCTGCTGAAATAAGTGGAACATTTTTTTGATTAAAGGTAGTCAGGAGCAGCTTGTCACCTACTTATATTATAACACTGTTAGGGCCTTCATATTTAAGAAATGGGCTTCTTTGTTTGAACTGCTCACATGATCAAAGTGGCTACTTAAAGTGGCATTATAAGAGATAACTATAGGTAGTCCTCAACTTATGACTGCTCTCTTAGTGAGTGTTCGAAGTTAGGTACTTATGAGTCAGTTCCTAAATTCTGACAGCTGTCCCTCTCCCACATTTTGGATGCTTAGCAATGGCCCACATTTATGGCTGTTTGCAGTGTCCCACAGTCAGATGTATTATAATGTTTTTACCAAAAAATGGCATTTACTTCCATTTTTTTTTCAAAAATGCCTAATGGTAAAACAATTGGTGCATTTAGCAACTGAGGCAGTCACTTTACATTTTGTTTAATGACCAAAGCAAATAAGGTCAAAATTTGGATCAGTCTTGTGATAATCTGCTTTATGACCATCATACTTACAACTGGGTAATGGGTAGGCTCCATAACTGCCATAACTCGAGAACTACCTGTATACAAATAGTTCTCTTGTTAAAATCAGGAGGAAACATCCACTTAATATGAACTGGATTGCCACCAGCTTTGATTGCGGTCTCAATTTTTTCATCCATTTTTTTGTTCTATTCCAAGCGAACAAATGTATCAGGTTCTACCAATCTGGTGGCCTCCAGATATAAAAGAATTACAATTTCCAAAATTCTTAATCTACTAACTTGAATGTCACCCTAGCTGGCATTTTGGGGAGGGGTGGCGTCCACACCTAAAAGGCAACAGCTTGGGAAAGCTGATTTAAATTGGGTGGGACAAAATATTTCTTTCTGTATTTAAATTCCACATTTGTATCGTAAAAGCCAAGGCTAAATTTGCTTAGGATTTCCAAGCCATCTTTTATTCAGAGAACTAATTTGATCTACACCTGCCTTCTTTGGCTGCTGCCGTAACTCCTTCAGATTATGTCCCATGATTATGATACTGTGGAATTCAACATCATATTCAACTGCCTGAGCTGTCTCTTGCTGCTCTTTCGAAGAAATTTTTGAAAGCTTCTGGCAACAGAGATTCTCCCTGAAGTGCATGACAAGCCTCAACAATCTCTCAAACGTGGTCATGGTGGCAATGGGTTAAAGCTTCAGGATCCTGCTGGTCCTTTCCTCAAGCAGCAGAGGGAAGCAGAAATATTTTTAACAACCTGTCACGTTTTATACCCACTGTGGATCCCGGGCCATTTTGCAGAATTGGTAATCTATATAATCCCGAGTTTGTGACATGTATATATTTTTGATTTCTTGAGCTCTGATCACAACACATACAGCCCTGCAACTCTCTATCATTCAATTTACTCTAAAAACCTTTAAAACCAGGGCAAGAGACAAGCCTTTTTTTTTTTTTTGCTACAATTCCCATTGTCAACCAGCATGTTATAAATCTGCAAAACAAGCATACGGACTTGGGAGTCTCTTAATAGTTAACAGCTTACATATTATGAATATGATACTATATCCCCTTGCTTAAGGGCAAAATGGTAGAGCAAGGTCCACCTCAAACTAGCATCGTTTGCAAGATGCATATAATTGGTGGGCTGCACAGACCATGCTAGCCTGACAAACACACTTCTTCCAAACATCTCCTCCAAACATGTCTATCATCCATATTGGCTGGAGAGTTGTGTGGGGGGAAGAGGAGATAGCAAGGTCAACAAAAGGTGAACACGAGATGCATACTTGGAACTGAATACAAACATCTATCCATAGGATATGTAAGTAACAGGCCAGATGTGCTTCTTTGACTCTACTCATATTTATGTTTATATTGTCACCTATTGACACCAAACTACAATGAATAGAGTTTGCTTCCATGGAACCTTAGTTGTACCAAAGGGTAGGAGCTTTGATAGACTTACAGGTAGCCCTTGACATACGACCACAACTGAGCCCAAAATTTCTGTTGCTGAGTGAGACAGCTGTTGAGTGAGTTTTGCCTCATTTTACGACCTTCCTTGCCAGAGTTGTTAAGTCGGTCACTGCAATTGTTTAAGTTGGTCAGACGATTGTAAACTGAATCTGGCTTCCCCATTGATTTTGCTTCTCAGAAGCCCACAAGAAGTGATCACCTGACCCAGGGGGACACTGCAACTGTTATAAATACATGCCAGTTTCCAAGCATCCAAATTTTGATCGCATGACCATGGGGATGCTGCAACGCTCATATATGTGAAAAACTGTCATAAGTTATTTTTTTCAGTGACACTAACTTTGAACGGTCACAAAATGAAAGGTTGTTAAGTCAAGGACTACCTGCGCGAGACATGCCAATAAGACCACCCTCCCACATTTTCATGTGCTATAACCATTACGGAATTCACTGAGTTGTATCTTCAATGTGGAACATGTTGCAAGGAGTTAAATTTTGACCTGTGGTATTTCAGATAGAAACAGTTTTAAGTCTCAGAAGCCTTACAGAGTCTCCAGACTTTATTTCCTATGAATTCACACTACCTGGATTTGAAAAATAGCTTCATAGAATCAATTCATGCAGGAACAACTGACCACATGAAAAACTGAGCACAAACTAACTATATTTATGTGATACCTAGCACAGCAAGGTCATTTTAATTGGATTATACACGTGGTGGCCACAATCATCACCTAAAAATCACCTCAGTGGAAATCAGACCATAGGCCTAGATGGCAAAAAAAGATATACCTTACTCCAGTGGTGAAATCCAATTTTTTTACTACCTGTTCTGTGGGCGTGGCTTGGTGGGTGTGGCAGGGGAAGGATACTGCAAAATCCCCATTCCCTCCCCACTCTGGGGCCAGGCAGAGGTGGTATTTGCCAGTTCTCCGAACTACTCAAAATTTCCACTACCAGTTCTCCAGAACCTGTCAGAACCTGTTGGATTTCACCCCTGCCTAACTCCCTTATTATATTATCATTATTATTATTATTATTATTATTATTATTATTATTATTCCTATACCGCTTCATAGTGCTTTACAGCCCTCTCTAAGCGGTTTACAAAGTTAGAATATAGCATATTGCATATTAGCATATTGCAGTAGCATTAGCATATTGCCCTCAACAATCTGGGTCCTCATTTTATCCACCTCGGAAGGATGGAAGGCTGAGTCAACCTTGAGCCGGTGAGATTTGATTTGCTGATCTGCTGAACTAGCAGTCAGCTGAAGTAGTTGCAGTACTGCACTCTAACCACTGCGCCATCTCGGCTCTTCACAAAACCTTCACAGATCTTGTCCCAAAAGAAAAAAAAATACCTAGAAAGGGTTTTTAATGGTATGAATATTCACATATCACTAAAATTTGGAAATAAGCTTAGTCTTCTGATGAATCAATGGAAGAAAAAAAAAATTACCAAGCAATCCTCCGTAACCGCAACCAATATCAGCAAATTCCACTTGATATCTAGATTTGGTTCTTTCCTCCATGTCCTTTGGATCATCGTGCCAATTATCATTGGTTAAAGGAGCAAAAAACTCTGGATAGAGTGCAGACCAGTCCATTTCCTCAGGCCTGGCAGGACTAATGGGGGGAAAAAAACCAGAGGTTTATGAAACAAACACTGCAGAAGGGAAACTATTAAGGCTATGCACACTTCAAAAACAAATTCAAAAGATCTATTTCGGACTAAACATAAATGCAGGGCTGGTCTAGTATTCAATGCAGCTGTTTGGGTTTGAAAAAAAGAGACCACTGCTTTAAAAGATGCATTAATTTGAATAAATGGATTCCTTAAAGCATCATTTCCCCCCTCCCCCACTTTTTGCAGAAGCTGAAAAAAGTCTGGCTGCATTCATGAGCAGCAGAACTCCTCTTGTGTGAGTTGAAGGCCTTCTTTTGAGTCATTTTCAACGAATACTCAGTCCTAGAAACTACATATAGATCAGTTTCTACATTCTCTCTTGAGAATTCTGAAAACTAGAATCCTAACATCTTTAAACAGGGCAACATTTAGAAAAAAACATCTTTGAGCCTATATTCTGGAATATCATTTAATGTGGAGTTTTTTGGTGCTTTTCAAGCTTGTTTGCACCTGACTAGGTAGCATTGCTAATGAATGCAGGTTTGTTCTCTGTTTACATTTGGCAGCTTGCCCTGTGGTTTTCTCCCTGGTAGTTCCTTGATTAGGGTATTGTTCTCTGCTTGCTTGCTGTTAAACAATGTTTATCTGGGTGTAGGCTGCTGGAGAGGATTTTTGTTTGTTTCCTTTTTAGTTTTTATTGTCTTTCGAATGGTGCATAAATGTGGTTTGTCTTTATGTATCTATTGATGGCTGATGTGTCTGAATGACAAGTTTCCAGGCATTCCCTAGCATTTTTTGATTTAGCTTGGTGTAGAATGCTCAGTGTTCCAGTTAAAGCTATAGTTGAATCTGTCCATGTGTTGCAAGATTAAGGAGTTCTCATTCTGTCTTCTAACTAATAACTGGGTGTTCATAAATGCACTCGGCTAGTTTTCTCCCTGTTTGTTCTACATAGTGGCTGTTACAGACCTTACATGTTGCAGATGACTCGTTTTTTCTTGGGCTACCATGTTTTTTTCAGTTTACTTAAGATGTTTTGGAGGCATTTAGTTGGTTAGTGGACTGTGGTGATACTGTGTGATTACAACAATCTGTTGGTTATTTCCAAGATGCTTCTGGGATGACTATTTTAAAACACAGGAATATTCAAATGACTTATACTTCTACTGACATTCCAAGGACATGTGTTATAGTCAAATGAAGTACTAATCTGGAAGCAAAACACTTCCCAAAGACAATAATTTAGGGACTTTCATGTTAAAACTAACCACGATAAATTCCAATGATGTCAATAGATTCTTAGGATTGCAATCAATCCACTAATTCAATTAATTCTCACTTTGGGAATAAAATTATCTGAGCTGTTTTCTAAATATAGATTATTATTTTGATTTGATTTATATGCTGCCCTTCTCTGGAGACTCAGGGCAATTTACAGTGCGTTAAGCAATAGCCTTCATACTTTTGTATATATTTATACAAAGTCAGCTTATTGCCCCCACAATCTGGGTCCTCATTTTACCTACCTTTGAAAGGATGGAAGGCTGAGTCAACCTTTAAGCCTGGTGAGATTTGAACTTGCAGTAATTGCAGGCAGCTGATGTTAATAACAGTGCTTTAGTCTGCTGCACCACCAGGGCTCTAGATTAAGCTAGATAGTTTATCTACCTTATTTCCTAAAGTTTTTATATACTAACATTTATTTCACATAATTATATACTGTACTATATTAGTTTCTATGAGTAATTTAAGTGATAATTTTATAATAGTAATTCTAAGTGTTATTTTTCATAACTTACAAGCTAAACTGCATATATTGAGATAGCTGCAAAGTGCCATCTTTGAATGTTATTTTATATTGTTCAATGATCCAAACAAAAATTGAATGACTGCTACATCTCCATTTCTGATTCATAGGATTACTTCTAAGCAATTATGCAGAGGACTACAGTGTTAATGATACTTTGAAATCAGGTTCCAAGGACATTACAGTATTTCTAAACAAAATTCAACTCAAGCAATAATGGCTGAATTAAACAAAATTTACTCCTAACACTGAATAAACACACACTGCCATGCTCCCATAAAAAGGGATATGCCAATCTTTTCTGACCTGGGCACTCTCCTGATAGGTTGGCATTTGCAGCTCCCAGAATTCTTAGCAATGGCCATGCAGGTTTTCTTTGAGCTGGTTTGCAAATAAGAATGTGCAAGAAACTGGGCTATTCATACACTCTACCATCTCTCAATACGGGCTTGATGCCGGTTGCACATCCAACCGGCCTTCAGACAGCCTTTCTTCTGTACATTAAACTCAAGAATAGTCTAATCTGGTTTACAGAATATTATAAGATACACGTCCAGTGTAAATCCTGGTTAAACTCTACATTATTGCAAGTGGCCACAGAAATTGGAGGTTTTCCTATCTCCCTGTTGCCATTTGCACTTCTGTAGCAATGATCATAGTGTGCTGGTGAGAAATATGTTGTCTTGCTATCTTTTAGAATGATCGTCCTTTAAAATCATTGGGTGAAACAAGATAGTTTCATGATCTCCCCTCCCCCCCCTTAGGTAAAGCCTGACTCACGATAGATTTTTTTCCCCCCCAGAATATAACTCAATTTACATTCGGGTGACTTTGTCAACAAGAATCTCACGCTTGCTACATGTTTTGAACCACAGCTCAATACGACCAGCAGCAAAAGGCTGCATCAACATTTGAGCATTCAGAACAGCCAAAAAAAAACCCCCAAACCACTGGGACTCGTGAGCAATTTGCATTCCCACGAAATAAAAGCACTGGCTGGAAATTGGACGCTATTCCTTTTCGGGGGGGGGGGGGGACACACGTTTGTGTGAACTCGCAGGAAAACTATTGGAAGCACACACCGAGTCGGGGGAAAAGATGAGAAGCTAAGGAACCGCTTAGGGTCAAACCCTGTCTACACTCACTAGAATAAAGTGTGATCCGCCAGCGGGTTTGAATGAGCGCGCTGCCGGTAGAAACGCTTCTGGGGCACCGCCGTTGCCTCCTCCATGGCCAACCAGAGTCAGAGACCCGGAAATGTCGAAACACGTGGATTCGCCTGTAAGTAGAAGTCGCAGGTAATGAACGTCACGGCAGAGCGCAAGCGCGGGAGGAAGTTTGCCCCGCCTTTCTTTTAAAGAGCTGGTCGTATGCCTATCAAAATTGGATGGGTTCCCTTCGATGGATGGGGAACTTCTGGCAAAATCGGGGGTGGGGGACCAACATATTCGAATAAAAGATATTTTTTAACGTCCATATCCTTGCCTTTCTACCTTCCTTATTCTGTCTCTAGTAGTTGCAGGTTATGAAGTTAGCAAACGGTTATCGAAAGCAGTGGTGAAATCTAAAATTTGTTACTACCGGTTCTGTGGGCGTGGCTTGGTAGAGGGGTAATGTGACTGGGTGGGCGTGGCCAAATATTTTTTTGTTTACCTTTAAAACCATTTTTTTTACAACCTCTTCCGGGAAGAGGTTGTTAAAAAATACTTTCAAAAGGCTCTGACGATCCCACCTGAGTTGCCTGATCTGCAGAGACTTTTTTTCTTTTAAATGCCTCTGACGATCAGGCAACTCAGCTTGGATCGTCAGAGGCATTTAAAAGAAAAAAAAGGGGGGTTTTTTCTTTTAAAAGCCTTTGATGATCCCAGCTGAGCCGGGCGATTATCAGAGGCTTTTGTGGCCAAAGAGGTGGTAGAAAAAATACTTTCAAAAGTAAAAAAGAAGCCTCTGATGATTGTGCGGCTCAGCTGGGCATGGGAGGGTGGGGCAGGGATTTTTGCTACTGGTTCTACAAAACACCCGTGTCCATTGCTACCGGAATGGGCGATCCTCCCCAACAGGGAGCATTTCACTCCTGATCGATGTATTTAACAGATTAACAGAGTTGGAAGGAACATTATAGGTTATCTAGTCCAACCCTTTCCCTCCCCCCCCCCACTCAAGCAGGAGACCCTATACTATTTCTGACAAATGGCAGTCCAATCTTTTCTTGAAAGTCTCAAGTGATAAAGCTCCCACAACTTCCGAAGGCAACTTCTGTTCCATTGGTTGATTGTTCGGAGCCAACTTTAAAAATAAAACATTACAGGTAGTCCTTTGATTTACAACAGTTCATTTAGTTCATTTAGTTACAACATCACTGAAAAAAGTAATTTATGACCATTTTTCATACTTAATGACTGTTGCAGGTCACCTGATCAAAATTTAGACTGTTGGCAACTGTCTCACATGACAGTTGCAGTGTCCCAGGATCATGTGATAACCTTTCGTCACCTTTGACAAGCAAAGTCGGTGAATAAACCAGATTCACTAAACAACCGTGTTACTAACTTAACAGTGATTCACTTAACAACTGTGGCAAGAAAGGTTGTAAAATGGGGGAAAACTCACTTAACAAATGTCTCGCTTAGCAACATAAATTTTGGGCTCAATTGTGGTCTTATGTTGAGGAGTACCTGTACTGTCACAACTCAACCCGCTTCTCAGAAGTAGTAGTGGTTTTTTTTTTAGTGTTCAAAACTAGCCACGTACATTATCTTGTTAAAGGTTTATAAACTAGGTTTTAAATTTATTATAATTGGTCACACAATTAACAGGATGGTTAGAATGGATTTGGCATTTTTGTCTACCAATCTAGTGTATTATACTACACCTGAGATAGGCAGATATTGTTTGATGGTGTTAAAGGTATCATTTTCATGATTGTGCAGTCAGCTACATGTCTAGATTTTGTAGGAAGTTAGCACCCATCCATCTCCTAGAAGAATGAAATATTCTAGGAAATATTAAAAAGGCAGAATATTATATTTTTCCTAAAGGAGAAACATGTTTCTAAAGACATAAGCAGCAGATATCTTGGTGCCAACCTATCTACAAGACAAAAGGCTGGGCCAGCTTATCTACAAAACAAAAGACCTTCACCCTCAGGACATAAGAGGATTAGCCCTCTACCCATCTCACCACATGGCACCTGGGAAGATTGCATCACCCAGCAACCAAGCCTGGGACTCAAGACAGCCTGCAAAGTTACCCCTGCATAGGCCCCAGGGAGTCTGACAACCAATCAGAATACATGCCCTTACCACAGGAACAGGAAGTTCAAATTCAAAGCCCAAGAGAGGATATAAATCTCTCTCTTTCCCCCCCATGTGGTCCTGTCCACCATTAAGCCATCTTTCCAAACAGCCTCCATGTTTCCAGTGTCTTTCTCCCCACTTGGAACTGAACCCAAATGGACATCTTTTCCAACAATTTGATTTGACATTTTTATCCAACTTGTCAAGTCCTTCCCAAGGACAAGGGATAAGCATATGTTGTTTGATGGTGTTGGTCTTAAAGTTACTATAAGCTTTTTCGAGTAAAGCTGCCTTCTGGAATTGACGGACGGTGATTTTGTCAATAGAAACCAAGAGGGAGAGCTGGATTCTACTACCTCTGTGCAGTTATGTTGTCATCAGCTGTATTATAGATATCATGTTGCTTCTGCTGATACAATTTTCAACAGCCTATTTTAAAATTATTTTACTACTTTTATTATTTCAGAAGGTTTGTATAAAAGCAGCACAATTGTTGTTCTGATCATTCAGTGCTTCCAGGTTCAGTGTCACCAAAAAGAGATCCCACCTAGAATTAAGGAGAAATTTCATGTCAACAATTAATTGTAATTAATTAAAAGAACAATTAATCAGTGAAATGACTTGCCTCCAGAAATTGTGGGTGCTCCATCACTGGAGGTTTTAAAGAGATTGGACAGCCATTTGTCTAGAATATATAGGGTCTCCTGTTTGAGCTGGGGGTTACACCCAAAGACCTCCAAGCTCCCTTCCAAGTCTGTTATTCTGTAACTCATGTCACTGTTTACTTACGTTGCCCTGGTCTGAGAAGAGTGAGTGCTTCCTTTTTCTGCTTTTGCAGCATTAAGTTGTATTAGGATGATTGCTTTTATGATGCATGGGTTAGTCACAATTGCATGTTTTCCAGGGCTGTCTACCAGGTACATCCAGCATTACCAGCCACAAGAACAGAACTGGACTCCTTGCTCACTCGCTTGAGGATGGAACCCATGGGTTATTTATTATTGGTGTTTAATAAATCACAAAAAGGAAAGAAAAAAGAGCAAATCACAAAAAGAATAGTGATGCTGTTGAATATATTGTCAAAGAGAAAAAAAAGAAGGTGCTTTAACACAGAAAAGTCAAACGCTACAATTTTATTTATTTATTTAATTAGATTTTTATACCGCCCTTCTCCCACTGGACTCAGGGCAGTGAACAGCCAAGAATAAAAACATCACATACAAATTTTAATTTTTTTTTTTAAAGAATTAAACAAATTTTGGCCTAATAAATTTAAAACACCCCAACTGAAATCAATTAACAATTAAAAATATCTAAGGGGGGAGGGGGTTAAGCCAGCCCAGCCTGATGAAATAAAAAAGTTTTAAGGGCACGGCGAAAAGCACGGAGATCTGGGATCCTACGTAACTCCGGGGGCAGGTCGTTCCAAAGGACAGGTGCTGCCACAGAGACGGCCCTCCCCCTGGGGGTCGCCAGCCGACATTGTCTGGCCGACGGCACCCTGAGGAGTCCCTTTCTGTGGGAGTGTACTGGCCGGTGGGAGGCTATTGGTGGCAGAAGGCGGTCCCATAAGTACCCAGACCCTAAGTCATGGAGCGCTTTAAAGGTGGTAACCAACACCTTGAAGCGCACCTGGAAGACTACCGGAAGCCAATGCAGCTCGCGCAGGAGGGGTATCACATAGGAGCACCCCATCGCTCCCATAATATCCCCGTGCGGCCATATTCTGCACCAGTTGGAGCCTCCGGGTGCTCCTCAAGGGGAGCCCCATGTAGAGAGCATTACAGTAGTCCAGGCGGGAAGTGACGAGTGCCTGAGTGACTGTGTGTAAGGAATCCCAATCCAGAAAGGGACGCAACTGGCGAATCCGGCGAACCTGATAAAAAGCCCCCCTGGCCATGGCCGTCATATGCTCTTCTAAAGACAGCCGTGCATCCAGGATGCCCAAGTTGCGAGCCCTCTCCGTGGGGGCCAGTAACTCGCCCTCAATAGCCAGCGATGGCACCAGCTGGCTATATTGGGACGCCGGAAGCCACAGCCACTATATGTTATAACGACATATATCTACAAATAGATATATGTCATTATAACAATAACAATAACCAGTTACAATTCTATATACACTAATATCTCATTTTATTCATGTAAAAGAAAGCAGTCTCTGCTTGGTACTGCTATTTATAAATTTAAAGATCAAATAGCACTTAGCAATGGCACCTAGACTTATATACCACTTTACAGTGCTTTACAGCCCTCTTTAAGGGGTTTACAGAGTCAGCATACTGCCCCCAACAATCTTGATCCTCATTTTACAGATCTCGGAAGGATGGAAGGCTGAATCAACCTTGAGCAGTTTAGGATCGAACTCCTGGATGTAGGCAGAGTTAGTCTGCAATACTAATCACTGTACCACCCAGCTCTGGGTAGCAAAAGATTCCAAACCAGCACTTTGCATCATACTATATCATCATGTGATTTATTTGGCTTTGGTTTTGCATGTAGTGTGAATTTAGGCAAGTGTGGTTTATTCAGACTATCATACTTGTAAAGTTCATTGAAAAGTGTCTGGAAGTCATTGGGATTTAGGGCAGCTGATTCAAAACAGCTGTGGCAAGTTGTGTACGTCAAATCAGAGGCAGACATACATCTGCTGTACTTTGGTCTGACTGGATAGTCTTTGAATGCAGCCATATGAATGCTGCATTAATTTATCCAAGTAACTTATCAAGGCATAGACAGTGTTGGCAAAACTATTTTGTTTTGGAAGAGATGCAGCTGCCACTGACGGTTATCTCACATTCCAGAAACCACATGGCCTTCTGAAATCAAGACTTAATTAAAAACACAAAGAACTATTATACTTTTATCTGAATAGCCTGAATCTTATATGTTCTATTTCCCTGATCACTCATTTCCTGATCAAGGTTGACTCAGCCTTCCATCCTTTCTAAGGTGGGTAAAATGAGGACCCAGATTGTGGGGGCAATAAGCTGACTTTGTATAAATATACAGAAGTATGAAGGCTATTGCTTAATGCACTGTAAGCCGCCCTGAGTCTCCGGAGAAGGGCGGCATATAAATCAAATAAAAATAAAAATAAAATAAATAAAATTTCCCCGGGGGACACTTAGTATAATCCCAGGAGTAGGCAGGTTATAGGCGTAATTCATAAATCAACCAGAGCATCAATAGGAATGCTGACCATGTGAGCAAGAAGATTCTCAGGAAGTGGTTCCCAATCTAACCACTGAACAACAGTAATCTGTTAAAAACGCATTGTGTTGGTTGGAATCTTTTGAAGTAGACTTTCAATATGTGTGACTTCAGTATGTGACTTCTAAGTCAATTCTACTGTTGCCTTCTTACTATCAAAATGGTCACTTTGCAATCTGTTATTTGGGGTCCTGAGAAGTTGAAATTCTTTGATATTACTATTGAGTCTCTATGTCAAACTGATGTCCATTAATTTTTTTTAGTGCAAAGTTAAAATACCTGATAAAGTACAGATAATATGTGTCTCACATGTGGTTTGCATCTTTATAACCAATCCTGCCTCCCCTTCCCTAATCTTGTCAGGACCTAATCCTTCAATTCCCCCATCACCACCATCATCAAGCTAGAACTGATGAAGCTTCTTGGATGAGAAGCAAAATATCTTCTTCCTCAAAGGAAAAAAAACAGTCCAGTTGTCTTGTAGGAAGAAATATTCTTCTGGGTTCTGCTCCAAGTGGGGAAAAAGACACTGGAAACATGGAGTCTGCTTGGAAAGATGGTTTAATGGTGGACAGGATCACATGGCTTGAGTTCCTGAACAGAAAAAGGGGCAGATACAGCAGAGTTTTTGGGTTTTATACTCTCTCTGGCTTTGAACTTCCTGCGGCCCAGAAAGAGTATCCGGATTGGTTGTCAGACTTCCAGGGGGTGGGGGTCTTAGCTAGCCTTGCTGGGTGATGTAATCTTCCCAGGTGCCATATGGTGAGTTTCATCCTAGATGGGTCCCATTGTCTTGCAGATGAGGTCCATTGACAAAGATTGAGTTTCTGTCTCTGGCCCATTAACAAAAGGGTGGGGGCAGGAAGGTGGGAGCTGCTTTGTCTTTAAAAACATGCTTCTCCGTTTCTCATACAGGGAAACATAATATTCTGCCTTTTTAATATTTCCCAAAATATTTCATTCTTCTAGGAAAGGGGTGGGTGCTAACTTCCTACAGTCTCTTGGGGAAAAAAAACACCTTTGAGAAAATTAGGTATGTTTAGCTGAACAAAGAGAAGACTTAGAGGGTCACGTGGCCAACTTCAGTTCTTGAAAGGCTATCCCAGGAAAGAGGGAGTTGATTTATTCTCCAAGCCACCTGAAGGCAGGACAAGAAGCAATGGATGGAAGCTTGTCACAGGAAAATCCAACCTGGAACTAAGGAGAAGTTTGCTGAAAGTGAGAACAATCAGTCAGTGGAACACTTTGCTTCACAGGCTGTTGCATCATTAGAGGTGTTCAAGAAAAGATGGAACAACCATTTGTCCAAGATGGTGCTGGAAGAAATGTCCATCTGGGTTCAGTTCCAAGTGGGGAACAAGACACTGGAAACATGGAGACTGCTTGAAAAGATGGTTTAATGGTGGACAGGACCACATGGTTTTGAGGTTCTGGGCAAAAAAAGAGCACATGGGTGAGAAAGAGAGATAGATTTATACCCCCTGTTGGGCTTTGAATTTAGCTTGTATTCTGATTGGTTGTCAGACTCCCATGGGGCCATGCAGGGGTAACTTTGTAGGTTGTCTTTTAAGTCCCAGGCCTGGTTGAATCTTGCTGGGTGATGATGTAAGGAAGAGGATTTGAGGCAATTCCTATTATGGCTGAGAGCTAATCCTACTTTTGTTGGATCTTGGGTGAGGGCATTTGCTTATGAATAGACCTAGCCATCTCTTCATCTCTTAAATGCTGACATCTGCTGTGGGCTATTGAGGAGGGTGGGGGATATTAAGAGTGAGTCTGCTTCCTGCCTAAAAAACACGTTTCTCCATTTCTCATCCAGGGAGGTATAATAGTCTGCCTTTTTAATATTTCCTAGAATATTTCATTTTTCTAGGAAAGGGGTGGGTCCTAACTTCCTACAATGGAATAAGGACTCCTGTCTTGGGCAGAGGGTTGGGACTAGAAGACCTCCAAGGTGCCTTTCAACTCTGTGATTCTATAGGTAATGAAAAGGTTTGCAAGAAAGATGAGAAAAACCAAGAGGAACTGTAATAAATGAAGAAAATAATGCTACTTGAATGGCAGCCTCAGTACTGCAGACAGGGCAAGAGAAAAAATGGTATGAGAAAAAAGATCTGTTGGAACAAATGAACAGACACAAATCCAAATGGACCTTTCCCAAATCAGCTGTTTCTTCATTCTTCTTTATGTGGGATTGTTCGGGCTCTTTTTTACTGGAAGAATGGCTCCACAGGGAATTTTTTTTAAAAAAATATGAAACTGATAGAATGAATCACACACTCGCTCACTGAATGTCAGCTATTTCCAGTTGAAGAATCTGCTACATTATTAAACATTTTATTTCTTTTTTTTTTAATTTTAAAAACAAAACTTTATTCATTTATAAAACCATTTAAAACATACAAATTTCTCTTAAGAGACAAACTTACATATACAATACACACTTTTTAACTAATTTCCATTATATATATACATATATACATAAATGCCAACATACTGTGGCATATTTCGTTTTCTATTTCTCTGACAGTGCTGTTTTTAATTATGTTGATTTCTTCTAAATTCCATCTCTACCCATTTCCCTTTCTCTGATTTATCCATTGATACCATCTATTCCATATTGTATAATATTTTGAGTCCTCCTTATCCTGTAACTCTAACGTTAGTTTGTCCATTTCTGCGCATGTGTAGATTTTTTGTATTAACTCCTGATCAGTTGGCATTCGATCTATTTTCCAAAATTGTGCTAATACTAATCTTGCCGCCGTAATTATATGGAGTATTAAGTATTTTATATCATTTCTAATATTCTTTTTAATCATGCCTAATAAAAAAATTTCTGGTTCTAATTCAATTTCATAACCTGTTATTTCGATTATCCATGTTCTTATCTTATTCCAATATTTCTTAATTTCTGGGCAGAGCCACCAAGCATGATAATAAGTTCCTTGTGCTTTTTTACATTTCCAACATGTCGGGTTTATATTTGGGTACATTTTCGCTAATCTTGCGGGGGCCAGATGCCATCGGTACCACATCTTATAATGATTTTCTTTGTAGGCCACTGATTTTGTCATGCTATAGTTGTTTTCCCATGCTCTTTCCCATTCTTCCAGCTGTATACTGTGGCCAATATTCCTCGCCCACGCTATCATCTGCCCTTTAACCAATTCTTCTGCCAAATCATATTCGAGTAGATATTTATATATTTTCGAAATTAATTTCCCTTCTTTAGATTCTAATAATTTGTCTAATCGATTTTGTTTTAAGTCTATTCCTCCCTCCTCCTGATCCTTCCTATATCTTGTTTTTATTTGTGAGTAGGGCCACCAGTCTATTGCTATTCCTTGTTCTTTTAGTTCTTCCCTAGTTTTTAATTTCCCCTGCGTATCCAGTACTTCTCTATATCTTAATATTTTTTGTTTTGATAGTATATTGGGGTGAGTAATTGCTTCTATTGTTGATAACCAACCAGGAATTTTTATATAATGTTTATGTCGAATTTGTTGCCATGTATTAATTAAGGATTTTCTAATAGTATGGTTGTTGAAATGTTTATATATTTTATTTCCAGAATTCCAAATAAAAGCATGCCATCCCTTCATTAGATCATGTCCTTCCAGATTTAACAATCTTTGGTTCTCCAGGGTTATCCATTCCTTAATCCATAACAAGCTTGCTGCTTTATAATATTTTTGCCATGCCGGGAAACCAAATCCGCCTCTAGTTCTGTCATCTCGTAATATGTTTAATTTTATTCTTGATTTTTTCCCTTCCCACACAAAATTTGTTGTTATTTTATCCAAATTATCAAAGAATTTTTTGTCTAATTTTATTGGTATCGTTTGGAATAAATAAAGGAGTCTTGGAAGTATATTTGATTTTATCACTGCTATCCTCCCCAGTAAGGATAGTCTTAATTTCCCCCACTTATCCAAATCCTCTTTTATTTTCTGGACTAAAGGTTCATAATTATCCTGTTTTATTGTTACTGTTCTAGCTGTCAGATTTATCCCTAAGTATTTGACTTTTTTGACCGCCTGTAATCCTGAATCTTTTACTAATTTCTCTACTTGTTTTGTTGTCATATTTTTTATTATCATATTCGTTTTTTCTTTGTTGATTTTTAGGCCTGCTACTTTTCCAAAAGTTTCAATTTCTTTTATTAATTTGGGGGTTGTTTCTATTGGATCTTCGATGAAGAATACAAGATCGTCCGCAAAGGCTTGGACCTTGTAATCTTCTCTCTTAATCTTTAATCCTTGTATTTCTTTATTTGCCCTAATTCTAATTAACAAATTTTCCAACGTTAAGATAAAAAGTAGGGGCGATAGTGGGCATCCCTGCCTTACTCCTTTATTTATTCCAAAAAATTTCGTTGGGTCCCCGTTTACCAAAATACATGCTTTTTGGTCCTGGTATATTGATGTTATCATTTTTGTAAATTTCTCACCAAAATTCATATTTTTAATTTGTTGTTTCATAAATTGCCAGTTTACTTGGTCAAACGCTTTTTGTGCATCCAGAAAGATCAGGGCCACCTGTCTCTCTGGATGCATCTCGTAATATTCTAAAACATCCATTACCATCCTTAAATTATTTTTTATTTGTCTTGTGGGTAAAAAACCATTTTGGTCCTGATGTATTTTGTTATGTAATATTTTTTTCAACCTATTAGCAATTATACTCATAAAAATTTTGTAATCGGTGTTCAACAAAGAAATCGGTCTATAGTTTTTTATTAAGGTGGCATCTTTCGGTATTAGAGAAATATACGCTTCTTTCCATGTGTTTGGTAATTTTGCCTCCATCAGGGCTTCGTTATATACTTCTAATAGTATTCCATTTAATGATTCTCCAAATGTTTTATAGAACTCCGTTGGAAGACCATCGGTCCCCGGAGTTTTATTATTTTTCTGTCTTTTCAGTGCTTCTTTTAATTCACCTGCCGTAATCTCCCTGTCTAATAACTCTTTTTCTTCCTCCGTTAATGTTTGTACTCCCTTTCCTTTTAAGTAATGTTCAATTTCCCCCGTTGTTACTATATCCTTCTCATAAAGTTTTTGGTAATATTGGAGTATTATTTCCTTTTTCTTCTCTATACTTTGTTGGATCCTCCCCTCCTCATCTTGTAATTTCTGAATTATTCTTTTTTCTCTTTCCTTTCTCAGCCTGTATGCTAACCACCTCCCCGGTTTATTTGCGTGTTCGAAATAATTCTGCCTTATATATTTTAGAGTCATTACATATTGCCCTTGTTCTAATATATTTAACTTATGTTTTGTCGCTATCCATTTTACTCTTGTTTGTTCATCTCCTGGTTTTCTTTGCAATTTACTCTCCCAATTTTGAATTTCTTCTTGTAATTTGTTATATTCTATTTCTCTCTCTTTTCTACGTTTTGCATTATATGCTATTGTAAGGCCTCTTACATATGCCTTAGTAGTGTCCCATAAATTTTGTAGGGAGGTGTGTTGTTTCACATTCTCCTTATAAAATAGTTCTAGTTCCTTTTCCATATATTTCTTATATTCTTTTTCTTTTATTAACTGAGTATTCATTGTCCATCTATTTTTCTTTCTTTGATGCCCCTTCCACGTCATCATTAATGGGTTGTGATCCGCCCACTCGTTTGGTAGAATTTCCACCGCTTCTATTTCCCTCATTGATATGCTAGATACCCATGCCATGTCTAACCTAGACCAGGACTTGTGCGGGTTCGAGTAGTATGTAAATTGCTTGGTTTCAGGATTATGGAACCTCCAACTATCTATCACGTTTAACTCTTCCACCATATCTGTAAAAGTCCTGGGTAATACATTTTTCTTATTTTTATTTTGCTGGGTACATTTATAATCTTTTCTCACATCTAAAATGGCATTAAAATCTCCAATCAGACATACATTTTCCATTTTTTGATCCATAATTTTCTCATGCACTTTTCTATAGAATTCTAGTTGTTTACTGTTTGGTGCGTATATTACTACCAATAACATATTTTTGAAATCAAGTCTTAACTCTATCATCACTATTCTACCTTCAGTATCTATATATCTTATATCGCTGTCTATTCCTTCCTTTATATATACCACTACTCCTCTTTTTTTTTCTTCTGCCAAAGATGAATATACTTTACCTAATTTCTTATTCTGTATATATTTTATGTCTTGTTTTCTTACGTGTACCTCCTGGAGGCACACTATATCCAATTTTTGTTTCAGAATTTTTTTGAAAATTTGGTGTCGTTTGGATGGTGAGTTGAGTCCGTTTACATTCACTGACAAAATTTTTAATGTTCTTTCCATTTCTTACTGACTTTCCTGTTGTTGTTTCTTCTTTGTTTCTTCTTGTTCTTTTTTTTGGCCTCTTGTTTGCACTCCTCCTTCCTCCTGAGTGTCTCCTTCTTTTTCTTTTCCTCCTTGTGGTGGAGTTCTTTCACGTTCCCGTCTCTGCTTTCCTTTTATATTCCTTCCTCCTCCTTCTTTACTGTCACTTGTTTCCTCATTTCCTATCATTTGATCATATAATTCCCTCGCTTTGTCCTGCGAATCCACCTTTATTTTCCTTCCCTGCCACGTTACTAACATCCCTTCCGGCGACGTCCATCTGAATGGTATGTATCTTCTATTTAGCAGCGTGGCCAGAAACCAGTACTCTTTCCGCAAGTCTCTTATTCTTTTAGGGATTTGTTTCAAAGTTGTTATTTCTTTATTCCTATAGTACATAGGTTCATCCTTCGTTATTTTATATACAATATCCCTCACCTTTCTTCTTACAAATCTTATATGTACCTCCCGAGGGAGTTTGTGTTGCCGGGCGTAGTTTGTGTGTACCCGGTACACTTCATCTAATTCATTTATTATTTCTTCCCTTTCTCTTTGGAGAGACTCTGCTATCATCTCTGCCATTATCATCGTCAGGTCTTCCTCCCTCTCTTCCACTACATTTTGGAAACGTAGGAAAAATGCTGCCTTTTCCATTTCCAATTGCGCTACTGTATTCTCGAGTTCCTTATTTAGTCCCATCATTTTTGTATCCAATGCTTCCAACTTTCCTTCTGTCAATTCGGTCTTCTGTTCTATTTCTTTTATTCTTTGATCATTTTTTTGAATAATTTCTTGTATCAGATCCATTTTTTCATCAATCTTTTGAATGTCGTTCTTAACTTCTCTCTTTACCTCATCCGTATCTTTTCTAGATTGTTCATGATTTCTGGTCATGCATTCTTGTAGTTTGACCATTGTTTCTTGGATTGTCATTAATGTAGCTTGCATCGTTGGCATACCAGGGGTGCTTGATTGCTTTTCTGATGCAAACGTTCCCTCCAATGTTTTCTGTGACACCGGGGAGGCCGATGTTCCTGCTAAAGTTGGTATTGTTTTCTTTCCCATTTTCAACGTTGTTGTAGTAGTGCTTGTCATTTCTTTCAAAATTCTGTATTGTTCCTCCAATATTTTATCAACTTTTTCCCAAATCACCATCCAAAATTTTAAATTATCTTTTTCTCTTTTCTTTAAGTAAGTTTCCTTTGACCAGTTAGTTATCTCTATAAAATCTTCATAAAAAATGTAACAGTACTATAAATTTAGGTATAATATAAATATTACAATATAATCCTAATATGCGTTGATATAAATAAATATTATAGGTTTAAATAGATATAAATATGTATAGATATGTATAAATATGTAGTTTAAATAATCACAAACTTAATACTTAATGGTTAATAATTATAATACTTAATTTATCTAAAATCACAAATAAAAAAAATTTTTGTTCAAATTTAATTAAATTTAATTACTTCCCAATGATTTCTTCTAAGTCACTATAATTATATAGTTCTCAAATATTCTAGCTTACTATATATTATTTTATATGCTACTTTATTATTGCTAAACAAGTATCGCTGTAATTCTTAATCAATTCTAATAAATATCAATCACAGTTATCTATATTTAAGTAAAAGAGGGCTTTATAAGAACAATATGTATCCAATGTTTTATGAGTTCTGTAAGTCTTGTTTGTTATATTTTCAACAAAGGGGAAAACCAACTTGCTTCTTTTTCACATTGGGGTCTTTCCCTGTTTCAGTATGGCGATCTCCAATCTGCCCAGTCACCGTCTGCAGTTTTTTTTTAAAATTATTCTGCCAAACTACCTCTCTCCTTCCGTTAGGGCAGCCAAAGGGAAAAAAAAGGGAGGATACAAAGTTTGTCCGTTTTTCTTTAAGTCTCTATGATTTAAATCCACTTCTCCTCGCCTTCGTTTTTCGCTATTTTAGTGTCTTTTATTCTTTCTCCACTGGTTATGTTCCGTCCTCTTCCTTTCTGCTCACCTCTTCAGTTGCCGCCAGCTTTACGCTCTGAGTTCTTCTCTTTTCGTGCTGCCCCTCCGGAAAAATATTTCCTCCTCAGTTTTGCGCCAAATCGCCCGGATTTTTGACTCTCGCTGTCTGCTCACCCTCGGAAATCTCGCACTCCTCTGCTCCCAGTGATCTCAATCGGCACGTCAAGCCTCCAGGCCAGCTGTGCTCATCGCACCGGCTGGCTTCTTCCAAGCCTGGAATGAGGGATCTTCTCGGTACGGCGGGAGATCGCACCTCTCCTCGCCTCCCCCGAAGTTTCCCCTCCTTATTCCCGATCTCTCCAGGATCGGTCTTTACCAAAAAAGGCTCCAAAAACTCAGAAAACCGGCATCAGAAAGAGAGCGCTTCTCTCCTGTGCCGCCACGACTCTACGTCACCGCCGGAAGTCCAAACATTTTATTTCTTAATATAGATGTAAGGATTGTTCCATGGCCCAAACAAACCTGCAAATATTTTCAGGTGGGCAGGAAGCAAATCAAAAGAAACTTATATGAAAACAACATTCAAAAAGAATTCTAACTGTACTCAAAACCCTAATTAATTATTACAGATTGGTGAATCTGTCAAGGCCCTGGTTGATTTGCCAAAATAAGGACATAATATAGATACTTTATATTATTCTTCCTAAATATCCTGCATGTACTAATGAAGCTACATGGGGTTCAGTGTTTCCAGACAGCTCAGGGTAATTACCGGTAAGTAATAAGAGCAATTACTATGGCAAAATGTACGGGATAAAACTTCTTGCTATTTGAAAAAAACTGTTGTCTTTATATATTCTATTTGCATTTCTACCCAGCAATAACTATTATTATTTTATTTATTAAACTAGATGCTCTGTCTCCAGTATGGAAAACCACTTAGCTATGGTTAAATTAAATATCACCTAGTTTCATTATTCAGGTTTAGATGCAAATTATGATACTCGCCTCCCACTCAGAAGGTTGAGAGTTCAATCCTAGGTAGTGGCAGATGTTTATCCAAAAATATCTGCTGCGAGCTCTGTAGGCGCCAGGAAGGGCATCTGGCCAGTAAACACTCAGCTCCATCTAATTGCCCTGACTTTACTCAGGGTAGAGACTACAGAGTCCTAAAAAAGTAGAGTTTAAATGCATATTGCATATGGAGTCTCTCTACTCAACTGCTGGTAACACAGTCAAAATGACACTGTCACTTTATTTTGTAGAAAGTTAGCACCCACCCCTTTCCTAGAAGAATGAAATATTTTGGGAAATATTAAAAAGGCAGAATATTATATTTCCCTGTATGAGAAACGGATAAGCATGTTTTGAAGCAGCTCCCATCTTCCTGCCCCCACCCTTTGTCAATGGGCCATTAAGGCCTGGGCCACTCTATTCTACATAACAAAGATCTACCTCCTTCAGGCAGAGCCATAGTAGGAATTGCTAAAGATCCAACAAAGATAGGATTAGCCCTCTACACAATAGCAACCAAAGTCACCACATGGTGACCTGGGAAGCATGTGACCATCAGCCAGCAAGGCTAACTAAGACCCCCACCCCCTGGGAGTCTGACAACCAATCAGGATACTCTTTCAGGGCCCCAGGAAATGCAAAGCCAGAGAGACCATAAAAACCAGAGGATTTACTGTATCTGCCCCTTTCTGTTCAGGAACTCAAGTCATGTGATCCATTGTCCACCATTAAACCATCTTTCTAAGCAGACTCCATGTTTCCAGTGTCTGTTTCCCCACTGGAAGCAGAACCCAGAAGGAGATTTCTTCCAACAATTTAAGACAAAAAGGCCAACCTCAGAACTGTTAGATACCGGTATTTAGATATGTCTTATCCTTGCAACTCCTAATGATATTTCTGTTGAAAATGAATAGGAGCTCTTCTCAGACATTGATGATCCATAGTATTTCTATGACCCATTCAACTTATATGACTCAAGTTATATCCTCATCCAACTAACTGAATTTGTCGGGATACTTTACCAAAGGTTGATGGGAGTTCCTCACGTTATTCAAATCTGAGTTACTCATTTAATTTATTCCAGATTTCATCAGCAGTTTGATTGGATCTTTTTGGAACACCGATGTGACATTACGAAATATGCAAGTTATCTTTCTACTTTCCAACAGGCTCACAGTGTTTCAATCGTAGCACCCTAACAAAGAGTCTGTGATATCATCATCCTACTATTCTATTATTATTTCTCAGTAAACATTTTTGCTTACATTGCCTAATCCTCCAAGAATCCTTTGTTTCAGCTTGGAATTTTGCTTTCTGGTTTCCACCCAACAACACTCATATTTTTGGGAAAAGAACCATTTTTTTGGTGAGATTGTTAATCCTGGCACTTGACCACTTAGTTGGATCCTTTTCCAAAGAATCTTCCATCCTAATTGCAAACAAATAATGGAGGCAATGATAATTTTAGCGTCATATTTCTTAAGGAACTTAGTTCCTAATAATGTACAGTATGTGGTATAAATCTAGATCTGATAATGAAGAATGGATGTCTAGTTAAGATGCAAACTTCCCAAATTCTTCATCAGCAACACTTCCAATAGATAAAGTTCCATTACTTTACAATACTATTAAAGTTCCATTACTATTACAATATTATTACAAGGTTGAAAGTTCCTTGATCCCCACTGGGTTCTGTTTGTGCTGTTACCAGACATAAAGAATCTTATCAGAAACCTGTACATCTTCCACTATTTCTTTAAAATGTAATCTACTGTAGTTTGTGCCAATCCATTCATCAAAATGTGAATCATAAAAAAAGGACAACCCCATCTCCACTATTATCTTATATTCCTGCAAGTCTGTTTTTTGATGGTTGAATTGGGTTATTCTGTTATTGTGTTTCCCTTGCTGTCCTTACAGAATGAAAACATCTAATGCATCAGAGGGGAGATTGGCCCGGGGTGAAATCCAGCAGGTTCTGACAGGTTCTGGAGAACCAGTAGCAGAAATGTTGAGTAGTTTGGAGAACCGGCAAACACCACCTCTGACTGGCCCCAGAGTGGGGTGGGAATGAAGATTTTGTAATATCCTTCCCCCAGGAGTGGGGATGAAATGAGGATTTTGCAGTAACCTTCCCCTGGAGTGGGGAGATTTTACAGTATCCTTCCCCTGCCACGCCCACCAAGCCATGCCCACCAAGCCACACCACACCCACCAAGCCATGCCCACAGAACTGGTAGTAAAAAAAATTGGATTTCACCACTGGATTGGCCCCATTCATTTCAAACCATGATGGAATTCTTTCCTTTCTTCTCAACAGCTAATCACTGTTAATTTAAATATTTATACAGAAAGTTGTTAATTTAATGATCATCATTTCTGATTTCAGTCCAAAAGCAAGCTGCTTTCAAGGAGTTTTGCTTTGATGATCTTAGCAAACCAAACTTGTAGTGGAGTCAGTTGTTTAGAAATGCAGTGAGTGAGAACAAGTTCTCACAAGAAGTGAGAACTGGCAGCAAATTAAGATTAATAACATTTATAAGGAAAAGATGAACAGAGGTTTAACCAAAAAATAACAATAAAGACATAATCATTTCCTGTTTCCCATAAACAGTCTTGAGTCGCTGTGAGTGAGTAGGCGGCAATATAAATTTTCCAAATAAATGAATACAAATAAATAAACCATTTCCTGAATAAGCTCCTCCAAATACTCAGCTTTACATCTCCACCCCAGATCACCCTGGGGATGCCCTTTCTGTAATGTTGCTGCCTGGAAGCGGTTCGGGCCTGGATGGGAAAAAACAGACTCAGACTCAACCCATCCAAGACTAAGTGGCTGTGGATACCGGCATCTTTGGATCTAGTGGCCCCGTCACTTGTGATGGGAGGGGAGGTCCTTACTCCCTCAGAAAGGGTCCACAATCTGGGGGTCCTCCTGGACTCACGGCTATCCCTAGAAGATCATCTGAGGACCGTGACCAGGGGGGCATTCGCACAGGTACGCCTTGTGCGCCAGTTGCGCCCGTTCCTAGATCGGGATGCCCTTGCCACGGTCACTCATGCCCTTGTCATGTCTCGGTTAGACTACTGTAACGCCCTCTGTAATGCCCTCATGGGGCTGCCCTTGAGATGCACCCGGAGACTACAGTTAGTCCAGAATGCGGCCGCGCGGGTTGTTACGGGGGCTTCTCGGTACTCCCATGTGACACCTCTTCTGCACGAGCTGCACTGGCTGCCTGTCCCTCCCCGGGTTCATTTCAAGGTGCTGGTGCTTACCTATAAAGCCCTACATGGCTTAGGCCCAGGGTACTTGCAGGAACATCTCCTGCCATCCTCCCACCATCCGGTGCGCTCACACAGAGCGGGCCTCCTCAGGGTGCTGTCAGCCAGACAATGTTGGCTGGTGGCCCCCAGGGGGAGGGCGTTCTCTGTGGGAGCGCCGACCCTCTGAAACGGGCTCCCCACCGGCCTCAGGACAGCCCCGGACCTCCTCTCCTTCCGCCGCGAATTGAAGACGTGGCTTTTTCGCCAAATGGGCTGAATCCACAGGGGGACTTCAAATATTTTAATAATTTTAATTTGATTTTAATTAATTTTAAATTGATTTTAATGTGTTTATGTAATTTCTTGTTTGTTTTTGTAAGCTGCCCTGAGTCCTACGGGAGAAGGGCGGCATATAAATTACATAAATAAAATAAAAATAAATAAAAAGTATTTCTTCAAATAACCCAAATCAGTATGACCATTTCGATAAGGCCTGACCCTCTCAGCAGATATGGGTGTGTTCTGAATGAAAGTCCCTTTTAAAAATAATTTCACACTCACAGTGGAATTTTCTTTTTCACTGTTATTTCTCCCTGTTACTCTGGATTGGTCCCTCAGCTTTCTCTGTTCTTTTTCAGAATTTATTACTACTCTTTCATCCTGAGTACCTTCCTCCTTCCCTCTCTGCCTGCGTCTTTCCCACTCTTCTCTCTTCAACCCAACTGACTTTTTTTCCCGTTGCCTAGGTAACCAGCTGTAACCCCAGATCTGCTGTAGCCACTCAGGCATTCCATGTCCAGCTGTAGCAACACCCATCATTTCAAGATGTTCCGCCCGTCACTGATCTGGGAAGGATTAAAAACCTACCTATAGTTAACTGTGGGATATAGGAGAGTGAAAAGTCCTAAGTGTTGAAGTGCCACCTGTCTAGTTTAATACTCAATCATGTACTCACAGATAAGCCAAGAATTTTAGATAGCAAAATACACCCCAAGAAATCAGATTTGGCTTATCTGTGGACAGGCTTATCTGCCAGGATACTTTTTTTAAAATACCCACATTTCGTGATATACTCACAGATAAACCCATCTGCAGCTAAGCAGACTCACATTTTTAACCAAAATATTAAAAATGTGGGTCGGCTTATCCGTGGGTGGCACATTTTTCATGGTATCACGGTTGATGATTCTGATGAGTTTGCCTTCAATCCTGAACAAAGGTAAATTTCAATCATAAACTTAAGAATTTAAAGAATTTAGCAAAAAACTAAATAAGAGTTTGATCCTAGAAAGTTATAAAAAGCCTAAGGTAAATTAGATAATTTGGAGTATTGAAATCTTTACAATAGGATTTATTATTATTATTATAAAGAACAAACAAAATCTCATGGAAGTAGATCCTGTTTTTGGTTTTGCAAGCTATAACAAAGATAACTAATTGCTTGATTTTAAAAACTAAGCACTAGAGGGAAATAAAGATTTTAGGTAGAAAAAAATAGAAGGCTGTGCAAAACATAACGAAAATACTGAAGGACACTTTTGAAGAATGGAATCAGAAATTAGTAGGAAACAATATCAACAGTGTCAGTACAGGTAGTCCTCAACTTATGACCACAATAGAGCCCAAAATTTCTGTTGCTAAGTGAAACAGTGGTTAAGCAAGTTTTGCCCCACTTCATGACCTTTCTTGCCACAGTTGTTAAGTCAATTACTGCAGTTAGTAACACAGTTGTTAAGTGAATCTGGCTTCTCCATTGACTTTGCTTGTCAGAAGGTTTCAAAAGGTGACCACATGACCCTGGGATACTGTAACCGTCATAAATATGAACCAGTTGCCAAGCATCTGAATTTTGATCAGGTGAGCATGGGGATATTGCAATGGTTGTAATTGTGAAAAATGGTCGTTTATTTGTTTATTTATTTATTTATTTATTTATTTATTATTTAAATTTTTATACCGCCCTTCTCCCGAGGGACTCAGGGCGGTGCACAGCCACAATAAAACACATATATCCATAAAATTTAAAAAACAGTTTAAAACATATTAAATAATTTGGCCCTTATATTAAAAAACAAAAACACCCATTAAAATTCATTATTTAAGCCAGCCCAGCCTGTTGAAACAGTAAAGTCTTAAGGGCACGGCGAAAGGTGCGTAGGTCAGGGATCATACGTATCTCCGGAGGCAATTCATTCCAGAGGGCAGGTGCCCCCACAGAGAAGGCTCTCCCCCTGGGGGTCGCCAGTCGACATTGTTTGACCGATGGCACCCTGAGGAGTCCCTCTCTGTGGAAGCGTATTGGCTGGTGGGAGGCTATCGGTAGCAGAAGGCGTCACTTTTAAATTCCATTTTAACTCCCAACAGTCATTAAATGAATTGTTTTAAGTCGAGGATTATTTGTAATGGTGTCTGCTTATATGGATAGACTATATTGAATATTCATATAGACATATAAATATGATTCTTGATAGCATTATATAAACTATTTGCATGCTTGAAACTAGCCATTGTTTTGTGGGATTTGAGTACTGTATATCTCCCAGTGCCAGAAATATTAGGTTAATTATAATTTCTGAACAAAATATTCCACAGCATTGTATTACTGTTATTGTACGGTACCACTGTAGGTAGTTGCTTTTCTACACTGCTTAGAGTAGCTTTGACTGAAGTAGTTGATAAATTAATTCTTTATTCATTAATCAGTAAATAAGATAGTGTTATTCAATCTAGTTGTGTGCTGCCTATTGTGAAATCTCTTTTGAAAATCCCAAACTGGATGATGGCCAGTCTCAAATTTTCCATTTTATTGCAAAGCACTCAGACATGAAATAGTACCTTGTTTTAAAATATTTTAGTTGTGTTAATTGAAAAATAAGATTTGTTAATGATTCGCTTTAATATGTGACCGGAGCAAAAGCTTCGTTTTGAAAAGATGTGTTTTATGTTTTTGTTTTAAAAATAAAAAAAAATTATACAAAAAAAAAAAGAAATAGTACCTTGATTTCGTGGATATTGGATTTAGTTACCCTGAATCTGCCAACTTTTTGGTCTTCCCATTTTGATTTGAATGATTAACTGGAAGTATCCATTTTGGTTGATTCCATCCCTTCCTTGGTGGTCATTGGGATACTATTCTATTTTACATGGAGGTCATTGATATTTATAAACTTTCAGGATAAATTTTATAATTTATGCGATTTACTAGCTACATGTGAGGCTGCTGGAAGGATTGCCTAGAGATTTGGAAATGCATTTTTGTCTATATGCACATAACATACAACTTTCCATTATTCAGTGCCCTGAGCTGAAACCTAAAGACCTTGGATGAAAACTCCTAAACTGAAGCTTTATCTGAAGAGTTGAAAGAGGTTGAAAGAAAGAAAAAAATACAAAAATTAACTCTGGAATAAAGGATCCAGACTATTCTGGGTAGGTTAACACTCAAAGATGTTCTGAATCTAACTTTATATCTGAATCGGGAGATAGTAGCTATGGCCAATAATTTCTATTCCTTCTTAAAACCCATTCCTCAAATCCTGAGAAGATCAATTTTGGCCATTATAAACCTCCCCCCCCCCAACTCTGCTATTCCTCCACTCTGAATGGACTTTAAGGGATGGACAGATATACATGATCATAAAACTAATGCAGTCTAACAATAATGGATAATAATAAATATGGCTTAATTTCAACCAGGTCAGTAAGTGTTTCTTTAAAAGAACTCATATAATGCATATTTTACAATAATGGTCTTAACTACATTCCTGATTATGGTATACATTGGCAATTGCTTTTTAAACTGCAAAGAGAAACCAAGATTCTTGGGGAATCTCTTTTTTTGCATCAGTGTTCCCATCTCTAAGAAATATGGGAGAGCCCTTTGTACCAGTGGTAGGATTCAAAATTTTTTACTACCGGTTCTGTGGATGTGGCTTGGTGGGCATGGCATGGCTAGGTGGGTATGGCAGGGGAAGGATACTGTAAAATCTCCATTCCCACCCCACTCCAGGGGAAAGATACTGCAAAATCCCCATTTCCTCCCAATCAGCTGGGACTCGGGAGGCAGAGAATAGATGGGGCGGGGGCGGGGCCAATCAGAGGTGGTATTTACTGGTTCTCTGAACTACTCAAAATTTCCACTACTGGTTCTCTAGAACTGGTCAGAACCTGCTGAAACCTCTGCTTTGTACCTGCCTCACTGGCAGGTTGAATGCAGTATGTCAGGTTGAGGATTCAAGCTCATATCATCTTGCTTATTGTAGTATGCAGATACCTTGCTCATGTTTTTAAAGAACATCCTCATGAAACTTTCTGTCTCATCCACAGCTCATTGCAGAAGCAACCTAAAGTTCCCTTTAAATGTATTGCTATTAAAGTAGTATTCCCTCTCTTTTTCTAATACACATCTTGCCATACAAACTCTAAAGATTCTGTGAAAAACCTAGTGATGACACAGTCGGGTAGTGATATGACCTGGCATTTAAGTCTGCTGCAAGTCCCCTTCCCATCCAGTTAAGGGGCATTGCCCTCTGTGCCAGTTGCCTTGGGAGGGATATATAGTTTCTTGCTGTTGTTTTTGACAAGGGAGTATTGATCGTCTGAAAGACAGATACTATTTTCCAAATAAATGTTTGTCTTCCAGAAGATTGAATCATATTGATTGATTGAATCAAGAAAGAAAGAAAGAAAGAAAGAAAGATCTCTTGATTTCCTGCTGGAAATTGCCCTCTGCTTCCATTTTAAAATGGGTTACAAGACAGACCAGATATCTGCCTTGCATAGAGTAGATTTGTCAGCTGAGGTATTTTATTTGTTTATTTATTTCTGGCACACTATCAATCACCCGGGAGACTGATATCTTTGTGGCAAAACAAACAGAAACATTCTGTATAGGAAAAGCACTGAATGAAGAATACCTCCCCAACCCCATCCGGTCACACATTACAGAAAGTAACTAATAGTTGTTTTTCATGCCAGCAGATGATTCTGTATGGGAGGCGGGAAAGCAGCCAGGATATCTGTCAATCATTGCCTAAAATTCTTCTATGGCAAATCTGCAAAGACAGCACTGCTCCTCAGCCTAGTTCCTTCTACACTATGAAGCTCATTCAAATTCTGCCAGCCAACTTTTCTGCTGACTCTTAAGAAAAGGAGGAACGCAGATAGGATAGCTGTAAGGAAAATGCTCAGGACACAGGGACACTCTAAATGGCAGTGAAAAAAAATATTTCATTACTTTCCAATCTGCCTTAAGCTCTGACTTTACTAACAGTTAATAACAGGTGGGCTTCAAAAATTTTAGCAAGGGGTTCTCTGCCCAGTTGCTGGGTGGGCGTGGCCATGGTGGGCGTGGCCTTGTCGGCCTCCTGCACCACCGGGGGGGGGCGTTTTTGCCCTCCCCGGGCTCTGGAGCCTTTCCTTGGGCCTCTGGGAGGGTGAAAATGGCTTCCCCTGGCTCCGGAGGCCCTCTGGAGGCTGGAAATGGGCCCTTCCCGAACTTCCAGTAGGCCCATTTTTTGCCCTCCCCAAGACTCCGCATGCACCCTGCACTTACCTGTATCCAAAACAGGCCACGTGGGGACTCCTGGGAGGGGAGAGGAGGGGAGGGGTGAGCGGGGCCATCCAGGAGTGATATTTGGGGGTTCTCCAAATTGCACAGAATCTTAGCTAGAGGTTCTCCCGAACCCCTACGAACCCCCAGCAGCCCACCCCTGGTTACACAGCTCCTTTAATAAAAGCCAAGTGGCATTGTTGGAGTGAGAAGCAGACCAAAATAAACCACATTAGCTTTTTGGACATGTTTTTAGACTTCTGTTGAGGTAGTCTGTGCTTTGCTGTATTGTTCTGGATAAAGTGATTAAAAAGGTCAAGACAGCAGCTGTGATCTCACAATCACTCTCCCTCTTTTCTTACATATGTTGCTTCTAGCTCAGTACAAATTTGATTTGTTCCATTCTTCCATGGTCAAAATGTATTTCCCATTGCAGAACATCTTATTCCAAATTGGTGCCTTGCAAATGTGTTGGACCAGAACTCCCAGAATTCCCAGCCTACACACACACCCACACACCCACACCCTGGGAAGTTGGGAGTTGGAGACCAACACAGCTACAGAACACAAGATTGGAGAAGATTGACGTTCCTTATAAGATGCATTTTTTTCACTTTCCTATTTCGTTAAGAATTTTTCTTATTGGATTTATCATCATCATCTTCAGTTTTAAGATGTTTTTATCTGCTAAATCTAGCCCATTGTCATGTTGTCATTTTAATAGTTACATTACAGCAAATGGCAGCTTCTGGCTGACCTTAGCTGATCCTGCAAAGCTAAACACAATAGGGCCAGAGCTTGTTATTCCTCAACTTACGACCACAATTGAGCCCGAAATTTATTTTGCTAAGTGAGACATTTGTTAAGTGAGTTTTGTCCCATTTTACAACCTTTCTTGCAATTGTTCAGGGAGCCTGGTTTACCCATTAATTTTGCTTGTCAGAAGGTCGGAAAAGATGTTCATATGACCCCAGGACACTGCAACCAGGGGTGGGCTGCTTGGGGTTCGCAGGGGTTCAGGAGAACCTTTAGCTAACATTCTGTGCAGTTCGGAGAACCCGAAATCCCACTCCTGGCTAGCCCTGCCTACCCCTCCCCTCCCAGGAGTCCCCACGCGGCCCATTTTGGATACAGGTAAGTGCAGGGTGCGCGGGGAGGCTCGGGGAGGGCGAAAAAATGGGCCTACCGGAAGTTTGGGAAGGCTGGAAATGGGCCTGTTTCTGGCCTCCAGAGAGCCTCCAGAGCCTGGGGAAGCAGTTTTTGCCCTCCTGGAGGTTCGAGGAAAGCCTCCGGTGCCCAGGGTGGGCAAAAGCACCCCTCCCCCACCGCCGTGTGCAGGAGGCTGACTTGGCCACGCCCACCATGGCCACGCTCACCCAGCAACCAGGCAGAGAGCCCCTTGCTAAAATTTTTGAAGCCCACCCCTGACTGCAATCAGTCATAAATATGAACCAGTTGCCAACCATCTGAATTTTGATCACGAGACCAAGGGAATGCTGCAATGTTTGTGTGAAAAATGGACATAGGTAACTTTTTTCAGTGCTGTTGTCACTTTGAACGGACACTAAATGAACTGTTGTAAGTCGAGTGACTATCTTACTTGGATGGGAGATCACCAGGGAGATCTAAAGCTCTAAAGGCTCTAAAGCCTAAACCAGGGCTCTAAAGCTCTAAAACCAGGGCTCTAAAGCTCTAAATCCTGGAAGAAGGCCATGGTAAAAATTCTGTATTGCTGTTTAAAAGACTCTAGAGAGCTGCCCACCTGGAGGGATTACTTTCCCCTGCCCAGTGTTTGACCAAACACGATAAAAATAAGTTCCAGGTGTTCTTGTTCTTTTTTTCCTGTATTAAACCAGGTGATGATAACACTCTGCCGTGTTTGGAAATCTGCTGTTCTTTCTGTTGATGGAAATCTTTGTGGGTGGTAAGGTTGGCCTGTACCTGCAAGTTTCCACAGAGGATTAATAGCCCACTGGATTCCAGAAGTCATGGCCATTTCCATCACCGGGACCTTGAATCCAACAAGCAATCTGTAGGCAGCATTGCCAGCTTCATCCTCCGTTCATTTGCAGGCTTGCTTGCCGTGTAGAGGATGATGGGGTGTTTATATTTGGGGGGGGGATACATCAGAAGGAAAAGGAATACTACTCATCCTGTATCTACGATTTCCAAAATCCAACCTTCCCTACTGCTACATTTACCGTATGAGGGAAAATTCCCTTGCAATTAAAATAAGCTGTTTTTCCAAGCTTACCGGTAATTAGTTTTTTGTGTAGAGGATTTTCAGGAGGGTATAAATGTGGAGGAGAAAGCTGACTCTTCACTATTCTCTGACTCTTCACTATTCTTTGTCTCTGTCTCTGTCTCTGTCTCTGTCTCTGTCTCTCTCCCCCCCCCCCCCAACAAAATTTATTATAGCACATAAGGAAGGGAGATAGAGGTTAAAATGCTAGACCAGTTCTGGGGAGACCTTGGTTTAAGTTCACCTTCAGCCATGGACGTTCACCAGGTACTTTGTCACTCCAATTTAAGATTATTATTTTTTAAAGCAATAAATAAGGTTAACTTTTCCTTCCTAAGTATAACTTCTCTGGAAATACCTTTCCAGCATGACCACCTCCATTGGCACCTTATATGGGCACCATATATAGTAGGATAATTTCTATGAGAATCTTTTGTCCATTCTCAAAAGCCTTGTATTGCTCCGTGGTTCTTCTCTAGTTTTTTTAAAAGGCGCAATCTGTTATTTTCCAGAAGGTTCAGCAGATTCAATGTAAGAATTTTAACCCAGAAAAATGGATGTGTGCATTGCAACCTTTGTTAATAGCTGACAAATGAAAGGAAGAGAAGTCGCGGGGTTCTTTTCTGAGTTGTTTGAAAAATTTAAGATTTTCTAGAAGTTGCAAAAACAATACTGAGATGGTCAAAAGTCTGAAAAGTAATACAGAGGTATGACAGCTTTATTCCCTTTATTTAATATAATATCTTGTTTTGGTTTATGATGTTTTAATAGTTTTTTTAAAAAATTAAAACCCCTGAGAACTCCTGCAATTAATTAAAGGGTGATTAATATCAATAGAAGAGAATGTTTGTAGTTCAGGGTTGAACTATGGCATCGGATCTGGGTATTTGCAGGACCATCTTCTGCCGCCAATAGGCTCCCACCGGCCAGTACGCTCCCACAGAGAAGGATTCCTCAGGGTGCCGTCAGCCAGGCAGTGTCGGCTGGCGACCCCCAGGGGGAGGGCCTTCTCTGTGGCAGCACCTGCCCTCTGGAACAATTTGCCCCCAGAGATATGGAGGATACCAGATCTCTGGGCTTTTCGCCGTGCCCTAAAAACTTTTCTTTTCCATCAAGCAAGGCTGGCGTAAACACCCCCCCCCCCTTTTGAGATATTAGATTTTTAATTATCTAATGGGTTTTAGTTGTGAGGTTTTTTAAATTTTCGGCCAAAGTTTATAATTCTTTTCAATTTTTAAATTTTGTATTGGAATGTTTTTTATTTCTGGCTGTGCACCGCCCTGAGTCCAGTAGGAGAAGGGCGGTATATAAATTTAAATAAAATAAATAAATAAATAAGGTCCTTTGTCCTCTGAACTTGATTGTTTTCTTGCAGATATTTCACTACCAAACTAGGTAACATCATCAGTGCTAGAAGGGAGTGGAAGTTTGCTCTCTATTAATATACTAGTGGCTTGCCAAGATTTTGACTAACAAAATCTTGACAGAGCAGGTGGTTTGGGTTATAAGAGTTGGGTTGACTTGAGAGTTCCCTTCTGCTAGTGGGGAGGAAAAGGGATCTAGATAATGGAGATTTGAGTCCTTTTCCCGTTCTTCCATTCATTGTGGCTTTACTGACCATGCTGAGTCACCAGTGAGCCTGGAGATGCTCCTCTTGAATTTCAGATCATTCTCAAACAGGACTAAGAATAGATCAGTAAGAAAGCAGAAATCTTTCCAGCTTTCCTGAGCTAGTTGAAATGATAAATGGGGACAGAAATAAAGCATATGGAGGCATTTTTAAGCAATGGGATTATGGGGCCAGTTTTGTTCAACATTCATTCCTGTGCCCCTCCCAAATTCATCATCTTTCCTAGACAAAATTGATCTGGTTGTAGGTATTATAAATCTTTTCTTGGAATTGGCTTACTTTGCTCAGAATACTTCCTACAGTTGTGCAATTTATACTTGTTCTGACTCATGGCTTTTTCTTATAGCTAAATCTTGAAAATGTTTTAACAGCCTATCTTAGCGCATAAATGATGGGGATGGAGAAATTATATTTGGGGCTGTAATTACCGGTCAAAGATAGCCCCTTTTTTCAGATTCTTAAGCAGCTTTATAAGAAAACGAATATTCAGGTAAGAGCTTAATTAAAAAAATAAATAACAGCTGTGGATCGATCCCTGTTAGGTTGCTTTTTCTTTCCAGTAATTCTGGAAATCCCAGTGCAGCTAAATTTGGATCATTATCGTTTTCTTTTTCTCTCACACAGCTGGTTTTGACCAGCCGGATTTAATTTCTTCAGTATGGCCACCTTCCTTCCTGCTTCCCTGTCATCTACTTTTAGCAATAGTTTTCTTGATGGTAAAATCATGATTGTTTTTTATTCTAATATGGATTTTGAATTTTTTTTTCCTCATGGCCAAAGCAAGTTATCTTTCTTTCTTGTGTCTTATCACCACAGGTAGTCCTTGACTTACAAAAGTTCATTTAGTGACCATTCGAAGTTACAACAGCACTGAAAAAAGTGACTTATAACTGTTTTTCACACAACTGTTGCAGCATCCCCATGGTCATATAGTCAAAATTCAAATGTAACTGGTTCCTAGTTATGACGGTTGCAGTGTCCCAGTGTCATGTGATCATCTTTTGACAAGCAAAGTCAATGGGAAAACCAGATTCGCTTATCAGCCGGGTTACTAACTTAACAACTGCAATGATTCACTTAACAACTGTGACAAGAAAGCTCGTAAAATGGGCCAAAATTCACTTAATAAATGTTTCGCTTAGCAACATAAATTTTGGAACACAATTGCGGTCATAAATCGAGGACTACCTGTATCAGGAACAACAAGTTTGTCTTCTATGAGTCAGATGGTTGTCTATATACATTCTACTCCCAAAATTGTTTAAATATCCCAAATCATCTACCAAATCATATTTGGTAGATACCTACCAAATCTGTTGGCCTGCAATGATCATCATTGTAATCAAGGACTTGCAAACATCTGAAGGGAATTAGGTGGCAGAAGGCTAGTCTATCTAAACTCATTTCAAATCAATCTCCAAAAATTCAGACAAGGCCTCTTTCTCTTCCTCCTTCAATTGTTCTGAGCATCAGACATTTGGCAGCAATGATCGTTATAGCACCAAGTGTCCCTCCTGTTGTTGTGCAGCTCTACCTCTGCAGCATGTGATTAATTGGGCTTATCCCTCTTTCTAAATCACACTTCCACAATGCTGATTGGCTCAGGGTTAAGTTAATGAAGTGGGAGACACTGGTTTGAGAAATCTAGATTTCCCTATTTTTCAAACTAGAATGACCCTGTGGAATAGGGCTCAGGAGGAGAAGGGATGTGTCCACATCTATCTAAAGTAGCCAATAGAAAGATGGGCCAATCCCGCCTCCTAGGGGCTTAACAGCACCACTAAAAGAATGGCTGATCAAGTGTTCAGACTGTGTACATGGCTAGCCACTGTTGGAATGGGAAGTGGGAGGGGACATAAATGTAACACTAGAATAGCAGAGGAAAATGTAAGGGTATCCCAGGTTTGGGAGAGGCATTACGTAAAAGCAACACTAAAGCATGGCAGAAAAAACCCCTCATTGCCAGAATATGTTTTGTAAGGCTCAACTGCAAGAAAGCCTTAAAACTACATATTGCAACCCTGAATTCTATAAAGCAAGGATGGTGCGAATATACAGGTAGTCCTCAACTTACAACCACACTTGACCCCCAAATTTAGGTTGTTCGGTGAGAAATTTGTTAAGTGAGTTTGCTCCATTTTACAACTTTCCTCATGGCATTTGTTAAGCGAATCACTGCAGTTCTTAAATTAGTAACACAGTTGTTAAGTGAATCTGATTTCCCCCATTGGCTTTGCTTGTCAGAAGGTCTCAAAAGGGGATCCCGTGAGTCCGTGACAACTGTGAGTCAGTTGTCAAGCATCCAAATGTAAATCACATGACCAATGGGATGCTGCTACAGTCATTACTGTGAAAAATGGTCATAAGCAGGGGTGAAATCCAGCAGGTTCTGACAGGTTCTGGAGAACCGGTAGCGGAAATTTTGAGTACCGTATTTTTCGGTGTATAAGACGCACTGGAGTATAAGACGCACCTTAATTTTGGGGGAGGAAAAGAAGGAAAAAAGTATTTTATCTCTGCCTACCAGCATTTAAGGTGGCACCGCCCTCCTCCTCCTCCTCCTGCAAGCAAGACATGCAGAGACTACTCCCTTTCCCCCAAAGAGACCCTTCACATGCTCTGGGGGGAGGGACAAGCACAGCCTGAGGAACAAACCTCTTCGGGATGGTCTGGGGGGGGGGAATCCACCCGGCAGCTTTGGGGAAAAGGCAGGTGCCACGATTTCCGGCTGGTCACCCCTCTGGCCACCCAGCGGGCAGCTCAGGGCAGACAATATTCGAGATTACTTCACTCCCCACCAATGTGAGGAGCCACCGCCGCCGCTCCCTAAACCTCTCTGCACCCAGGAGCCAAGCCGAGACGAACAGGAGCTCCTAAAGTAAAACGCCCCTCGTTTTCAGCCACCGCTGCCTGGATTCCTCAATCCAACTTTCAGAGCCGCGTTTCAGGCAGCGGGGGAACTGGGAACCGTTTTGGATTCGGGGTGGGGATTGCAGCGCTGCTGCCTGAAAGTACTTTTATTTCCATTGCACATTGCACATTGCGCTCTGCAATGTGCAATGGGAAGAAAAGCACTTTCAGGTGGTGGGTGGTGGGTGGGCAGGGCTACATTCGGCGTATAAGACGCACCCAGATTTTCACCCCTTTTTGGGGGGTAAAAAGGTGTGTCTTATACACTGAAAAATACAGTAGTTTGGAGAACCGGAAAATACCACCTCTGGCTGGCCCCAGAGTGGGGTGGGAATGGGGATTTTACAGTATCCTTCCCCTGGAGTGGGGTGGGAATGGAGATTTTGCAGTATCCTTCCCCTGCCACGCCCACCAAGCCACACCACGCCCACCAAGCCATGCCCAGAGAACCAGTAGTAAAAAAATTTGGATTTCACCACTGGTCATGTCACTTTTTTCAGTGCTGTTGTAACTTTGAAGTGTCACTAAATGAACTGCTGTAAATCGAGGATTATCTGTACAGTAACAGCTCCTAACTGGGAATAAGAGGTTTTGCTTTCTCTTGAAATATGGGGTCAAGGGGGAGGGAGAAGGTTCATGGTTTGGGAAACAGGGTGAGATGGGGGCTTTAGGAGAGAGACAAGGCTTGGAGAGCTGAAGGAGAGGGGGAATATCTCCTCAGAGCAGATTAACTGGTTCTATTTCTGAAACTCCAAGTCCACCAAGTAATGGACATTCCCAAATTACAATTTGCATTTCTGTTTAGTTATTTTTGGCAGAGTCAGAGTTTGCATTGGGATTACTTACCGTAATTTTCCAGAACTCAATTTAGTCAGGTTCTAGGGGGAAATTGGAATCAGTGGACAGCAATGCCTGACTTTAATCAGATATCAGTTCAGGTTATATTGTCTCTATGTGTGAGGTCTCCTCTACTTATCCAATTTGGACCAAATTTTCCTCTAGGGACTATGGCTCTCAACAGAAAATGATTTCCCCTTCCTGGTTTAAGAATTAAAAGAAACCTTTTCTCAATAGACTAAAGTGACAACCAATCAATGTCTTCTTCCACTGGCTTAGCTGAAGTATTTATTCACCCATTCTTGGGTAGGCAGAAAACTGCAGTCCTTATCTTCCCTCAGTTTCCAATCGTTGCCAGGCCCCCGTCCTCCCTCTGAGGGGAAGTCATATTCAACCCTACAGGTTTTTACAAGCTGAGGCTGTATTCACTTCATACTAAGGTCACTTCTATTAGAGAGTATTCAAGCATTCAAGTAAAATTTACTAAAGTAAAAAAACCCCATGAAAATGCAATTTCATTGAGGACTACAGGACCCAACATGTAGTTCCACAACTACATCCACATCGAGGAAAGCATGCAGTGGGGAACTACAAGCTTCTGTATTGGGGCCAAGTACTCTTCAACATTTTCATAAATGTTTTAAACAAGGGGATAGAAGGGAAACTGATCAAATTCGCAGACACCAAGCTGGAAGGAATTCCTAACACTTTGGAAGATAGACTCAAGATTCAGAAGGATCTTGACAGACTTGAGCATTGAGCCCTAGCCAACAAGAGGCAGTTCACTGGTGAGAAAAGTAAGCTTCTGCACTTAGACAGGAAAAACCAAATGCTCAGGTATAAAGTAGGTGGCACCTGGCCCAAAAGTAGAAACTGCTAGAGAGATCTAGATGTTCTAGTGGACTGCCACTTAAGTATGAAGCAGCATTGTGCTGCAGCTGCTGAAAGAGTCAATGCAGTCCAAGATTGCATCAATAGAGGGATAGCATCAAGATCATGGGACATGATAATACCACTTTATACCGCACTGGTGAGGCATACTTGGAATACTGCATATATTTCCAGTCACCACAATACAAAAAAGATGCTGAGACCCCAGAAAGTTTGCAGAGAAGAGTGACAAAAGATAATAAAGGGTCTGGTGGAGGCTAAATCGTATGATGAATGGTTGAGGGAGCTAGGTATGTCCATCCTATCAAAGAGAAGGATTAAGGGGACATGATAACTGTCTTCTAGTACTTGAGGAGTTGTCACAAAGAAGAGGAGATTGATATATTCTCCAAAGCATCAGAGAGCAGGACAAGAAATAATGGATGGAAGCTTATTAAAGTGAGATCCAACCTAAGAGGTATTTTTCTGTCAGTGAGAACAGTTAATCAATGGAATAGCTTGCCTGTTGCAGTACTGGGTGCTTCATCATTGGAGGTTTTCAAATTTAGAATGGATAGCCATTTGATCAAGATGGTATAAAGTTTCCTTCTTTGAGCAGGGGAATGGACTAGAAGACTTTCAAGGTTCCTTCCATCCCTATGATTCTATGTTTTATGCTTTTTATCAGAAACACGTGTAATTTGTATGCTCATTTCAATGTTGGGTTTCATTTATGAAATTATAACCGGTATTCTCTAAATCCATTGATAAATACAATATTCTCTGCAGAGTGCAAATATTAGTGCTCGATACCATATAGCAGCTGAGTGGAGGAATTTATCACAGTACAAGCAGAAATACCCTGGACTTTTCAGAAATATTTTTTTAAAAATCTATCCAGTTTCTCTTGTCCTGTTTTGAAAAGCAGAACTTTTATTTATTTAGTCATATTTCTTGAAAAGCAGAACTTCAATTTTCTTTGAAGGAGGGTTCCGCCCGCCCCTCATTTTATGAGCTCTACCAGTAATAGGATGCAAGCAAACTGAAATTGCAAAACAGCTGCACAACAATAAGCCCCATCTTTGTTATGCAGATGTCTAATAGAATGATTCACGTGATTTTCAGGACAGGAAGTAGAAATAAAACTGCAATTGGCAGAAAAAGGCTACATGAGAGCCAAAATTAGTAATGTTGCACCATCGATGTGAAACGCAGTCTTCAGAGAAAATACCTCTTGCATAAGGCAGATTTTGAAAAGAATCAGACTTCTTCAGAAAACCCAAGTACTGTATTGGTTTGAAATTGTGAGCTTTTTTAATCTACACAGAAACACAATCAGAGAAGAGGAAGAGGAAATTTCATCTTGCTTCAACCAGCTTGCCAAGCAAAATGAGAGCCCGGTCAGACTATACGCCCTCTCTGCAATGATTTTACTGATTTACTTAATTCAATCATTCCATTTATACTGCTGCCCATCTCACTTAAGTGATTCTGGGTGGCTTACCTAATTAAAACAACAACACTTTATAATGCAAGCAAAATAAAAGCTATTGAAACCAATTAAAATTGTTAATCAAAATAATAAAACTAATTTGCAGGACAGTACCAGTACATTATTAACAATGCAACCAACCAGTAGGCTCGGTACCACCACCAGATCCCCAGGCACAATGTCTGAACCATAACCTAAGAGACTTCCTGAAGGTCAGCAAGGTTGGGGGCTAGTCTAATTTTGGGGGAGACTGATGTTCCAAATGGTGTGTGCCAAGCAGAAAAAGACCTCCTCCTGGGTCAAATTACATTCTTTAATGGATGAGACTCTTAACATGCCTCTCCTGCCAGATCTGATGGGACAGGTAGATGTAACTCTAGAGAAGAAGCAGTCTTTATATAATCTAGCCTTAGGCTGGGTTCCTGGAAATCTTTCCTTCCTTATTTCTTTCACTTCTGCCTACCTATCTATAAAAAGGTAAATGTTCCCCTCGCACATATATGCTAGTCATTCTTTACTCTAGGGGGCGGTGCTCTGAAGATGTCTTCGTCTCTAATGACGACTCAATGCCAATGGCGCACGGAACACTGTTACCTTCCCACCAAAGGTGGTCCCTATTTTTCTACTTGCATTTTTTATGTGCTTTCGAACTGCTAGGTTGGCAGAAGCTGGGACAAGTAACGAGGGCTCACCCTGTTACGCGGCACTAGGGATTCGAACCGCTGAATGTCTATCTCTATCTCTATCTCTATCTCTATCTCTATCGCTATCGCTATCGCTATCGCTATCGCTATCGCTATCTCTATCCCTCTCCCTCTCCCTCTCCCTCTCCCTCTCTCTATCTCTCTCTCTCTCTCTCTCTATCTATCTATCTCTATCTCTATCTCTATCTCTATCTCTATCTCTATCTCTATCTCTATCTCTATACTTCCTTCTCAATTGCCCTAGTTCCTTACCCTGGACAGTATCCACTGCAGAGAGTGATCTAAATGTCAGAAGGAGTGAAAGAGGGCCAATTTTTCCCTTCCCGTGGTGTTGAAAATTACGCTGCATGGCAGAGGGAAGTGTTGAGGGGACGTTATCTGATGGGTTCAACAAGCAGCAGTTGCAGTCTTAGCTGCCACCAGCTGCCAATCCAACCACGGGCACCGTTCCAGTGGTGGTGGAAGCTGCCATACAGGATGCACTATGGAAGAAACACAGGGGGCACATTAAGGGTGCTGCTGCTCTGGTGTTGGAATGTAAGAGGCCAAAAAAGAGGGAACAAAAGCTAGAGGGAAGAGGAATGAATAGGGGTCTGGACCAGTTTCCATTGTAGTCACTTACCACTTCACTCATTACTTTCTGCTACGAAAGATTAATGCCTACAGTGAATTACAGCTCAATAAATTGTAAACAGATGAGCCAAGCAGGGAAAAGGGGAAGGTGGCCAAAACAAAGGAAGAGAAAAAGAAAAATATTTTTTGCTCCTCCTGCTTCTTCCTATTTGATTTGATGGTCTCCTAGGAGCACTAATTGCAGCACAGGGACTTCAAAGCCTTGATTTGGCCATGGTTTGTCTCCTCTTCTCTGTCTAGCCCTGAAGGTACTCACTTTCTTTTCCATGCTCCATGTCCATGTCCCCTCCTTTCCAGTAGGATTTTCAAGTCCTGAACTTTGTAATATTTTTATGACATTGGGGAAGTGCCATGTTGCATTCTTCGTGGGATATTTCTGGATGTTGCTAGCTGTGGCTGTTTCTTGCCAGTACTGCCATCCCTTGCCATACATGTTTCTTTGGAAACTAGGATGAAATCAATAGTTCTTCCACTTTATCAAGTATGGAGAAGTCCATTAAATCTGGGTCTAAAAACAGGTCATTTGACAAGCTGATGGAGTAGGGGATCAGCCAGGAAGGAAGCAATTTCACGGTGTCATATAAACTCCTCTTTATCTGCATCTCTTCTCTGGCCTGTTTTGGAATGCAGGTTTATCACTTGGATGGTAAAGCAGCCCAGCTGACAGATCTGTGGGGTGAGGGATAGATCTGGGATAAAGCAGGAGGAAGCTATTTTGATGTGCAGTTTTTTTCTTGGGTCCCCTCTCCTTTATGGCACCTTTCACCTTTCATCAGTTTAACCATATGATGGCTCTTAGTTGATTCTTATACTGGTTTCCCGCTGATTTCCAGAAACTTTTTGTCCTTACCTTGTATTCCATTCCATCCCATTCCATCCTGTTCTCTCTATTTAGCCCATCTTTTCATTCAATCCAGTTGAACCACATTTGGTCATTTGAAGCTCTCCTGTCCCTCAAATGTTTCTGTCCTTATTGGCTTTCTCACTCATTATTGGCCGTTTTGCCATTCTTGATGGAGTTGTGGTTCAGCCAGCACTTGGAGGACTGCTTGCAATGCACCCAGTCTAAAAAAGAAACATGCACACAAACACACACACACACACATACACACACACACACACGATTAAAACATTTGACTATTGTCTGTTATTTTCAAAGCATTTGCTGGCCAAAAGTGTCAATGGGCCATCAGCAGAATTAGCAACGCAATGGGATATTAAAAACCCCAAACCATGAAATTAAGTTTTACTCTCTTAGTAACTGTGTTATGAGCCTCCAGCTCACTTCATGGTATATCAGCTAGGAAATCATCTTCAGAGAGTTAATTGCCCAAGATTTACTTCAGAACATCACAATGACCTGTGGCTTTGACGCACATTGACAAAGATGGATGAATGGCTTGGCTACTCCAACAGGAAACTGAAAGGGCAGTAGTTAAAGAGTAATCATCTTTGTACAATTGACAGCCTATTGCTCTGTGGAGAGATGTGGGTGAATGATCAGAGAGAGGATCTTAATTTGATACATGTTTCCTTTTTTCTACAACCATCCAGCAACTTAGTTGTTGTTATTATTACTTGCTTTCATCCATTTACCTCTTCAAGGCTATAATTTTATAAATAAATCACCCCAATATTAATTCTGAACAAGATAGTCTTACTTAATGAGTTTTAAAAATCTCTATAGAAGTTATCAGAATGCTTAGTTATTTTATTAGATTTGGGGACTTAAAGTGAACTGTAATATCTCTATAAAAGCAGCAACACAATAAAATGTGAATGATACGATACATTCTATGGCACCTGTATCACATGGACATTATTGAGCAGCATATGGACTTTTTGTGTGTGTCTGCTTTCCAGAATAGTTGACAGCAAAACATTAAACTGAGCCAGTGTTAAAGCTCTTCTCAATTTGAATATCATGTTATAATCTATGTGTCTTGCCAGTTTGAAAATACAAGACTGATTACTCAATATTCCTGGGCAGGAGAGGCTAGTCTTGTTGTCTTTCAATGTCCAGAATATGTTGTATCAGAATTGTTTTGGCTTGATCATATCCAAAGTAGGGCTCCTACTCCACATCCCCTATACAGGGGTGGGTTCTACTTACCTTTACTGTTACCGGTTCATAACAGGACCACGCGCACACAGTGGGAGGAGTCTCCCGCCAGTTTTACTACCGGTTCTTGCAAACCAGTCTGAACTGGGGGCAACCCACCACTGCACCTATAGCAATGTCACTATACTCTGCAACCAAGTCCAGCACATTTGCCCTAGCAGTAGAATTAGTCCAATCTCTACTTTGTAGTTCTTTCTATTTAATAATTTTGTAGAACAAATTATTAGTATTATAGAAGGTTGCCAGGTAGGTTATTACAGACTATAGATTCTTTATTACATCAATGCCAAGTTTATTTTTTTAAAAACACTGAATATATACAATTGATTAATTAAGTATATAATGTGTTAAAGTGTGTATCTTACACATTACTTGACAGAATTTGGTAAAATCGAGTTGTAAATAAACCTGATCAAAAGGACCAAGGAACTTGGTTAAAGGAGGGGTTAACCATATGTCTTTATTAAAAAGCTTTGCTGCCCCAAACAAACATCATAAAACGAACAATGTAATAAAACATGTCTGATGGTTTCAATAACCACTTCAAATATACATTTAGCATCTAGCTGGCACCATAATTATTTTAATTATTTTCAGTTTTTGTTCTCATCTCAAGATTTTTTTTAAAGAAAAGAGAATGAGGAGCAGAGTTGGAAGAATGTTAGCAAACACAACTTCAAAACAGCAAAACAACTACTCCCCCCCACCCCTTTCTGGCAAATAGTAGAGAAGGACATGGATTTTTAAAATCTGACAATAAAAACAAGTACCTTGAAAAATTAAATCCCTGAAAAAATTAAACAAAAAGAATGGAAATATACCAGGGATTCACTGGGCCTTTTAATCTTTAATTCTGTGTCGGTTTCTGTTAAATGCTCTAACTGGGTCAGCCAAACAAGAGCATTTTTTTCTGTCTGAATGTCTTGCAAAGATAACCTTTAACTGTGATATGCGTCAAGAGCTGACCCCACCTCTCCAAGCTCAGCATTCAGCAAACAGGTGACTTTTCATGAATGTGGGAATGGCTTTCTTTCCCTGTTCTTAAACCTCCAGTCTTGTGAAGCTAACAGAGAAGGGTCAGGGAACACGGAATGTCCTTCTGATCCTTTGGGACCTGGCTCATAAATCAGCTAGCAGCAGCGTTATTATTTTACTAGTCAAACGCATAGAATGACGCTAGAGAGCAGGGTTGCCAATGGTAGGGTGCTTCAGCAGGCTCCAAGCCAGAAATTTCATGAAAATAAGCAAGTAGGACATTGAGGACTAAAGGTAAGTGTCTGTTTGTGTGAACTATTGCCATGACTTAAATTATAGGTTGCCTAATGCAGCACATGTAATAGTATAATGGATAAACTATTACATTTGCCAAAAAGAAATTCTGCATTAATGAAAGCAAGACTTTGGAGGAGAGAAACTGTCCTTGTTTTGATACAATTTATAGATTTGTTACTGTTTATTAGGTAGATTTCTATTCTGCCTTTCTATTATAGTGAGAGTCATGATGATTTAGCAATCATTTGCAAAACATTTGTATTACATTTTGGGCCCAGCCAAGTTACTGTAATCATAATTAAAGCTGTGATTTTACACAGACTTACTTGTTACAGTGAATTAAATGAGAAATATTCAGTGAGATTTGGACTAGCATTCCTTGGGCAACTACCCAAACTTAGCATTCTGGCAGGGTTTATCACTGATACTCCCGAGCCACCTCCCTGTTGAATATTTTTGGACAAGTGTTTTTGTAATTCACAGCTGCATCAAGCTTCTTGCATGCAGTGACTATTTGAATTTCCCTCCCAAATGTTTGCAGAGCATCAAGATTATTTTACAGAAAAATAAAATGCTTTCTAATATTATTGCTGGTCATAATGACTCTAAGAATTTCCGAGGGTACCAAATATAAAAATAGCCCTATTTTTCAATAAAACAAAGAAAAGGCATCCAGGGATGCAAATACCCTGTATGATCCTGTTTATGGATGTTCTAAAAGTAAAAGGTGGGGTGGAGGGATGAATGTAGTGTTGCATTCTGAATAACGACTTCTTTGGTTTCAATAGCAGAGTGATTTACTTTGATCTCACTTGTTAAGATAGTTGTCAGAAGGAAAAGTTATGTCAAGATTCTTTAGCCCCTGCTACCAACGTGTGGAAACGTTTTGTTCATTACAGACAATACTGTTCTATGTAATAAGTATTTTGATTCCGCATTAACAGAACGGCCAGATGATCTTAACTATCTTCGTTCCCATCTAATATTCGCCTGCGTTTTTGCGGGGATTTTTTTGGCCCGGATCTGGTAATCCTGAGATTAAAATCTTCGGGATGTCTAAAGAACACCTGCGATCTGTCCCTCATTCCGAGTGGAACCAAAGTAAACACCCGCCACTAAAACAAATCACGTGGAGAAACTCAGCAAGATTAAACTCCTCCCCCTTTCCCATTGAGATCCAATAGCTATTAGAGGCGCTGTCCCTCCTGTCCAATCAGAATAGGGTACGCCAGCTGTTCCCGGATCGTTCTGTGCTACCCGCCCCCCCTCCCCCAACACCCTAAGAAAAACTTGGAAAGATGGCGGCGCTGGTGTTTGCAGGCGACGTGGAAGTGGGTTTACAGTCGGTGTTTCCGCAGGAACTGGAGTTGTTTGCTGATGCTTTTCCTGTGCAGACCCGTTACCGGCTCTGTGGGCACGAGCTGAGCATCACGCAGTACCACGGAGCGCGGCTGGGAGTAGCTGCTCCGGTCTGGGAGGCGGTGAGCGCAAATCCAGCCTGGGACGGTCGAGATTGAAGGGTGTTGGGTGCTCTCTGAGCTTGATTGCAAGAGAGCGCACCGAGGACCCCTCGTTTCAACCCTGAGCTACAAAATATTTTCCTCCTTTAATGGTCGAGATGGTTACGCCAGTAACTGGCACTGCTGGTTCAAGCAGATCCTTTATGCATGTATAAGTAGTTGGCAGAAGAAAGAAAGTTTGGAGAGTTTAAAGTCTTAACAATTTATGATCATTCCCAGGAGTCGTTGATTTATTTTAACAAAAGCACCAGTAACGCCTTAACAACAAAAAAACATTACTAATATTTAAAGCCTCATTATGAATATTTAAAGCTTTTTGTGTTTCATTACAGTAAATACATGGAGTGATCTGGTTTCAAAGGGGACAGTGGGGATTTGGCACCCCGTGCACATATTTAACTCCCTTTGGCACCTCTTTTCCTCAGTTGGCTTAGCTTCGAAGCTGGATTGGTTGCATAGTGTTAATACATGGAAAATAGAAATTATACAAAAGAAACTCACAACAAGGAATGAACATAATTGTATCAGTTTCTTTAGGGCTGCTTAATGTACTTTGGTACATCATTTGCCTCATTTCTCAGTGCATGTTCAGATCTGCATCTTGACTTTACCAACTTTGTCAATGAAGACATAAGACGTGTGCTTGGCATGTGATAATCCAGAACAATTTAATATGTAAGTATTTTCATAACACTATTCTAAGTCTCACTATTGAGACTTAAAAGCAAAGAAAACTTAAAGGAAAAGTCAAAATGCTAAAATAACATCTGAAAGAGCACATATTCATCATAATGAATAAGTCAAGCCCTGCTATCAAGTTTGCTTAACTTTTTTATGTATTTATATCTTAATGGTCATATTAGCATCTCTGAGCAAGCATATCACTATTCTGAAAGTCTTAAGGATAAAGGGTATCTCAGATAAAAATGCATCATGTTTGCAGTGGGGAGTACAATGGAGAGGGGCTGAAAAGTGTAGCAATGTCATGATGACACAAATCCAGTGAGTTATATATGTGGATTTAATGTCAAAGTGCATGGACAAAAGAGTGATGTTTACACCATGGCATTAATTTATGCATGCTGTCACTTTTTCATTATCATGGTTACCTGCAGACAGTTGGGTACCTAGGGCTAAGCAGAGATAAAGTGCCAAAGGGAGGAAAGAGTGTCTTCTTTGGATAAATAGCAAGGCCACGATGTATATATGAAAGAGGAGGCAATTGAATAAGAACAATAAGAGAGAGGGCTAGAGGAAGATGTTAATTGTATTGTATATAAACTTGTACAAGATATATTTAGTTATAAGGAACACATCAGGTATAGACTCTAATTACTTATTTGGAAAAATGTAAACATTGAGGAATCAGAACATTTTTCCTTGCAAGAAAAAAAAACTAGAAAAAGGTCAATCCGATATATTTGGTGGTAAATAGGATTCTTCCTAGATTTGTTACATTCTAGGTATGAACTCTGTTGAGATCACTTGAGACTCAAGAGCACCTAGAAGAGTCACAAGGAATATGGATAAACAAAGACAAGTCCTTCTAGGCCAGTGTTGAATAGAGGTCTGGGTAGAATAGACCTGGGATGTCCAACCTCGGCAACTTTTAAGACGTGTGGATTTCTAATTCCAGAATTCCCCAGCCAGCACCTTTGGATTAGACTAAGACCCATCTCATCCAGCATTCTGTATTGTACAATGGCACCCAGATGTGCCTGGAAAAGACCTTCCTTTTTCCAACTGGCAACACCACTCTCAGAGTTTCAGTTGTTCTGGGAACACATTGGTTCTCAAAAATTTGATGGAGAAATAAATTTTGCAAGTAATAACTTGTGATGTGTGCAAAACCAGGGTGATGAAATAGAAGGGAATATATTTATGTAAAAAAATAATTGGCTGCAAAGTACCTCAAAACAATTGCTAAAACATTGCCCCCTTGGAAACAAAAACCTTGTAGAATAGAAAACATGGTGCCCGCATCAAAAGAAGTCTGTGAAACAAAAATAACGTATATATTTGGACTGATCTATTAATTTTTTTGTTTGAAGTTTTCATTGTAGATTGTTATTTCCTCATCTGTTTTTAAGGCTCTAGCTCTCTGTGAATATTTTGAAGCAAAGAAGGTGAACTTTCAGGACAAGAAAGTGATAGAGCTTGGTGCTGGGACAGGTGTTGTTGGGATCCTCGCATCACTTCTTGGTATGTTGAATTAACTGCAGACAAAGATAGGGAAAATAATCTTCAACTTACAACCACAATTGACCCCAGAATTTCTGTTGCTAAACAAGATAGTTAAGTGAGTTTTGCCCTGTTTTATAACTTTTCTTGCCACAGTTGTTAAAGTGAATCACTGTTAAGTTAGTAGCAAAGACACACATACCTCCCCATTGTTTTACAGCATTCTCTGTGTAGTTTACAATGTCAGCGTATAGCCCCCAACAAGCTGGGTCCTCATTTTACTGACCTTGGAAAGATGGAAGGCTGAGTCAACCTTGAGCCTATCAGGATCAAACTCCAGGCTGTGGGGAGAGTTAGCTTGCAATATTACATTCTAACCACTGTGCCACCAGCATTCACTAAATTAGTAACATGGTTGTTAAGTGAATCTGGCTTCCCCACTGACTTGTCAGAAGGTCACAAAAGGTGATCACATGACTCTGGGACACTGCAACCGCACGTCAGAAATACATGCAAGTTGCTAAGTGTCCCAAATTTGATCATATGACAATGAAGAAAGATGCTGCAATGGTTGTAAGTGTGAAATATTATCATAATGTCATTTTTTGTAGTGCCATTGTAACTTTGAAGGTCACTAGAGGAACGGTTGTAAGTCAAGGACTTACCTATAGTGGTTAAACCTCGGATGTTATAATGCAGGTGAAGGTTTCATGGGGACAGATTGTGAGTCATTGTGATCTATGTGTTAAAAACCTACAGGTAGTCCTCAATTTAGGATTGCAATTGAGCCTAAAATTTTTGTTGCTAAGTGAAACAGTCATTAAGTGAATTTTGCCCCATTTTATGACCTTTCTTGCCACAGTTGTTAAGTGAATCACTGCAGTTGTTAAGTTAGTGTCACGGTTCTTAAGTGAATCTGGCTTCCCCATTGACTTTGCTTGTCAGAAAGTCGCAAAAAGTGATCACATGACCCTGGAACACTGTAACCCTTATAAATATGAGTCAGCTGCCAAGTGGTCAAATTTTGATCACATAACCATGGGGATATCACAATGATTGTAAGTATGAAAGATGGTCATAAATCACTTTTTTCAGTGCCATTGTAACTTTGAAGATCACTAAATGAACTGTTGTAAGTCGAGGATTACCTGTACTTAATTTTTTTTATTACATTTATATGCCACCCAATCTCATGGTTCCTTATGGGTATATTGTTATGCATAGAATTATTGAATTCAACATGAAGGTTTATGATGATATTTCTGACTTGTTATTATTGCACAGCTGGAGATAATTTGATTATTTGTGGATAATACCTGTGGTCTAAACCCTTGAAAGCTTTTTGTTGTTCAGAGTTCCCTTTCTTTTTTTCTTTTAGGAGGCCATGTAACCATCACAGATCTTCCTGTAGCCTTGAAGCAGATAGAGGAGAACGTCCATCGGAATTTGCCTGCACAATGCATTGCACGGACCAGGGTTTGTGCTCTATCATGGGGTCTGGACCACAAGGATTTCCCTCAAAATTATGACCTCATCCTGGGTGCAGATATTGTCTATCTCAAGGACACTTACCCACTCCTGATAAGGACTCTCCAACATGTATGTGGTGCTCAATCTATTGTCTACCTGTCTTCAAAAATGAGAGAAGAACATAGTACAGCACTGTTTTTTGAGACTCTGCTCCCTATGCACTTCACCACAAAACTCACCTTTAGGAATGAGACTGAGAATATTAACATCTACAAAGTGACCAGCAAGAATTAAGTTGGTTAAAGACTACCTTTGGTCTTACACAGTGGAACATTCATTTTCCATCTTTCTTTTAAAGAAAACAAACATTGTGATTTGAGAATTCAGCATGGAATGAACTTGGTATCTCTCACTAATTTCTGTAAGAACAGATCCTGCCTGAGAAACAGCAGCAGTCCTACCAAGCATGTATTGCCAGTGGAAATTTAACAATAGGAGGTAGCCATTCTCTCTACTGTCTTCCGCCTCTTTTCCTGAAGAGACTGAGAGAAATCTGAAGTTATGTCTTTAAAAGGTAAAGGTTCCCCTCGCAAATATGTGCTAGTCGTTCCCGACTCTAGGGGGCGGTGCTCATCTCTGTTTCAAAGCCGAAGAGCCAGCGCTATCCGAAGATGTCTCCCTGGTCATGTGGCCAGCATGACTAAACGCCAAAGGCGCACAGAACACTTACCTTCCCACCAAAGGTGGTCCCTATTTTTCTACTTGCATTTTTACGTGCTTTCGAACTGCTAGATTGGCAGAAGCTGGGACAAGTAATGGGAGCTCACCCCGTTACATAGCACTACGGATTTGAACTGCTGAACCGCCGACCTCTCTATCAACAAGCTCAGCGCCTTAACCACTGACAACTGCATCCCTATTATGTCTTTAAGAGTGTGTATTTTCTAGGAGTGATATGACTTTCAGGGATGGCTCATTTTGTTCTTTTTTGCAGGTATGTTCAAAAGTGGCTATCAGGCACCAAATGGTTTGTGTGCAAAAGACAGAATAGCAATAGCACTTAGACTTATATATCGCTTTACAGTGCTTTACAGCCCTCTCTAAGTGGTTTATAGAGTCAGCATATTGCCCCCAACAATCTGGGTCCTCATTTTACCCAACTCTGAAGGATGGAAGGCTGAGTCAACTTTGAGCCTGGTGAGATTTGAACTGCTAAATTGCAGGCAGCTGGCAGGCAGCAGAAGTAGCCCACAGTACTGCATTCTAACCATTGTGCCACTGTGGCTCATATGAATGCAGTAGTTCTAATGGTAACAGAGGACTCTTTGCTGCACTTAGGAAAATTTATTAATTTATTTGAATTGCATGTCTGTCCTTTGACATTTGATCCTGGGTGAGAAAAACAGCAAGTTAAAAACACATACTGAAGCACATAACAGTTGGGGCAACATAAAAATCCACATCAGAGTCAGGGCATCTGAATCTCAGGTGATACGCTGTTTCACAGGGATGAACAAAGATACATTTTTTCTAGGTCCCCTAAGATGGTACTGTTGAATGAAAAGGATTTAGAACATGTTCAGAAATAATTGGAAACAGATGATCCCACAAATAATCTAGACCCTGAGTCATGCAGAATAACAACAGCATCTTGAACTGATGCAGAAATCTACTAGGAGCTTATGCAGCTCGTACAGTTGTATTTACACAGTTGTATCAGGTGTAGCAAGGTGGTCCCTACCTAATCCTGTTGCATTCTGGTTCAGTTATAGGCTTTGTGTGATTTTTCAAAATTAGCTCCATAGAGCACATTACAGTAGTGCAAATACAAGGCGATCAAAGCATGAATGACTATCCTAAGGGCCTCCTGGTCCAGGCATGGGTGCAAATGATGCACAAGATGGATTTGTGCAAAGGTTCTTTTTTTACTCTTAAACAGAAGTTGGAAGCCTAGGCCCTAGGAGAAATCCCAGAATTGCACACCAATGGTGTCTGGGGCAATGCAACCCCATCCAGAACCAGTGATGGAAAATCCCCAGATTTGGGGTATAGGGTGTGGTTCTAAACCCCGTAACTATTCAAATTTTATTAAGATTGAGCCTAACCTTGTTTCTCCCCATTTGGGCCCCCAGAGCCTGCAGACCCCAAGATAGAAGCTCAATAGCATCACTTGGTTTGTCAAGAGTCAAAATATATAGCAATCATCAGCATACTTATGACACCTGACCAAGTGCTGTCATGATTTCACCCTTACCCAGTAGGTTCATGTAACTTAAATAGGAGTCGGGAAAGCCAAGAACTCTGGGACCTTGTAAAGTGGGACCAAGGAAGGCTAAGATAGATGCACCACTTCTATCCCAGTCCTGCTAGAAGTGATCCACAAGTATGAATAATGCCATCTCACTATTATACCTAGGGCTGAACCCCAAATTTAAAGGACCTCCAAAGCTGCAGTTTAACCCACTTCCCCAGCAGACAAATTGTCCAGTGTTGTTAGATTTAGTGACTGCTTCTAGAGCAGGGAGGTTTTTTCCCCCATGACTAAAATTCTGATTTTGCTCTTCATCCTCTTCCAGCAACATTTTATCTTTTAATCTCTAGCTAGAAGGTCCTTTGAAAACCAGGGGTCTCTGGAACCAAGCCATAGAGGCACAATGTGGTCCAAGGCTGTCACACTCTCAATCCAAAGTGGCAATTAAGGCCACGGTTAAACCACTAATCAGAATCTGAGAAACAAACTCAAGTTCCCTCTGAAATCCACAGGGTTCCATAAAACTGTCCTAAGAATTATGTGGAATTCAGGCGTTGCTTAAAAGTACAAGTTCAAGAATGTGCCAGCTAGGCAAAGTGAAGCATATAATATGTGCATTAAAACACATGGTGCCTTTTCTCATTTTGAGATGTTTTTATGTCTTCCTCTTTACAATGACTTATACAAAGTGGAACGTGATGTTTGTATGTCCCCGTAGACAAACACTGCATTTGTATTTCCAACACTATACCGTCCCATTCATTTAGGAATCAAGGCTTCAGTCGAATTTGTTGTGTACTGTGTCTTAAAAGATGCTAGTGATATGTGTGTGCGCATTTTGTAAATAGATTCTGCATTGCATATCAATTGTAGAAGTACAGCTGCAACAATATTCTTGCTGGATTGCATGGAAGATATTGTGGTTCCTTGAGATCGTTTGTCAACCATCATATGCCAACTATTTCATGAACTAAAATTTATTTATGTTATTGATCTCCGTCAATTACTATACTGCAAATGGTAAATCAATAAGTATTTGCATCATTAAACAGCATTAAAGTCCATCTTAAAAACTGCCAAGGGGGGCGGGTAGGGAAACCCCACCGTCTAAACCCAGCACGACGCCGGCCCGGCTGCCTTCCCCTCTCTACCGCTCAGCGACGTCTTGCTTCAACCAATGAAACGCCTAGGTGGGTTAGAGCGAATCAGCTTCGAGGGAAAGTAGGCCTGTTCTGCGCGCGCGCAGACGGACTTCACCCTAAGGAAGCCGGGTCTCCCTCGTCGCATAGCGTAGAGGGTTGATGACGTCTAATTCTCGCGTCTTCGACATGCTGCGCGTTTCGGGGCTGGGGTGGACTCTGGTCTCCTTGCAAGCGAGGGGCACTTTGGTGCCGCAGGTGAGAGGGGCGCCTGCCTGGAGGCGATGCCGAAACTTGAGCCAGTTTACCTGCAGTGGTTCTGCTTGCGGTCTGTTTCCATCCAGATCACCAACACTAGAGCAGGTTCCCACGTTTCTTTTTATAAGGGGAGGCTCCGAGGCTCCTCTTTGCCTTTAAAACAATAGAATTGCACGCGTGGGAACTTAACGTGAGACTTTCCTATTTCTGCCTGCGATTCAAATTTTAATTTTTAAAATTTTTTTCCAAAGGCTATAATTAATACGAATCTTTGTATAGAATGGCAGAATATAAATTAGTTTGGTGTAGTGGTTTTAAGGCACCACTGGTAGAAACCAGTAGGCTGTGAGTTTTAGTCCCGCCTTGGGCACAAAGCCAGCTGGATGATTTTGGGCCAGTCCCTCTTTCTCTCTCTCTCTTTCTCAGCGCTCCAGGGACAATGCAAACCATTTCCGAAAACTTACCAAGAAAACCGCAGGAATTTGTCTAGTCAGTCCCTCGGAATCAAGGCTGACTGGAAGGCACAATCAGTCCGTTCAACTAATAGGGCTTATTTGAAATTGGAAGATCTGGAAGTAGTCATTCATGTCCTCATTATCTCAAGGGTGGACTTCTTCCATGGGCTTTACGTAAGGCTGCCCTTGCAAATTATTTGGAAACTGCAATCGGTGCAAAATGATGGGCAATCTATTGGCAACTAAGAGCTGCTACAGTCACATGACATCAATTCTATGCTGCATTGACTTATGGGTACAGTTCAAAATAGTTTTAACCTGTAAACCTTGACTAGTTTGAGTCTCGGGTTTCTCTGGGACCATCTTCTTCAAATTGAATCTGCCTGCAGATGAAGGCAAACATACATGTTCCGTGATAATGTTGCAGAATCCAATGTGGGTTGGTCACTGGGACCAGAGGTTTACTAGAGGAAGAGTAAACCTCTGGTCCCGTTGACTGACCCAGATTGGATTTTCAATCTTCCCACTCCCTGTGAACAACAAGAGAGAGGAGCCTCCTCTCTGATAGGTTGTAGGTAGTCCTTTTCAACAGTTGCTTCTAACTTTCCATCCAAAAGTGCAAATGGTCGATACCATGTTATTCTTTAGAAAAGTAGTAAAAACTATATTTTTGAAAAGGAGCTTTGGAGGTTGATTTACTTATCATCTCTATAAGGAAAGGCTCATTGAAGTTGGATGTTTTATTGTGGAATTGTGTATTACAGTTTTTAATCTATTCTTAAATACACTCTGATTTTGTAGGTGTTGTGTTTCGTATTGTAAACTTCCTAGAGTAATTTATTACAAACATTATAATAATAGAATAGAAATTTGTTCCCACACTCCAAGGTTCAGCTTGTTGGGGAAAAACAGAGGTTTCTTCCATGCTTCAGAAGCCAGTTTGGCACTATGGACTACATATCTGTCCTCTCATTTCTTCAGCATGTGAGAAGAGCATCCCTTTTCTATATGTTCTCACCAGATCAAAAGACACCCTTGCTATAGGTGAATTGGTACCTGCACATTCTCTTTGGGACTTTGTCAAACTTAGAATTTTGATTGTATGTTTTTCTGCTAGAGGTCATTTCTAGTAAAATCAATGGAATTGATTTCCAAATGACTGTATGGCAGGAGTCCCCAACCCCCAGCTGTGGCCCGTTATCAGGTCTTGAGCTGTTCAGAACCGGGCCGTGGAAGTGGTGTGAGCAGTAGGCAAGCACATGCGTGCGCACTCCATTTGTGTGAACAGTGGGCACACCTGCCCCCTGCTCGTGCAAATGGAGCTGCGCATGCTTGCCTCCACTCACATGGAACCATCCCCCCTCCCCCACCAGTCTGCAAAGACAGAAAGGTAGGGGGAGTCTGCCGTATGGGATCACATTCTTAATTTGTCTTCTTCATTTTGCTGTCCACAGATGGGTCAGTGGCAATATCAAACCTTTTCATTTTATTTGATGTTTTTCCCACATACAGCAATGGCATTTGCCTCGTTTCCTTCATCTTGGCATTCCTTCCCTGGCGGCAAAGGAAGCACTGATGAAACTTAGGAAGAAGACTGGCTATTCCTTTGTGAACTGCAAGAAAGCCTTGGAAAAATACGATGATAACGTAGAAGAAGTAAGAATAATTTGTGCATGTGTATGATATTGTAATCCATATCTTTCATTTTCTCATTCTTTTTCCGTCGTATCAACATGCTGCTTCCAAAAAAATCTTGTTTTAAAATCTGAGGTACAATTTCGTCTTAAAGCAGCAATCTTGCGCTTGCTGACAAAACAGTAAATCCTATTGCCATTGGAGAATTTAGCCTGGAGTAAATATAATTAAATCTGTACCGGCTCTTGTTTCTTCTTGCCTTGTGAATCCGTGTATACTTTCACAGGCAAACAAATCATAAAATCACATTTTTGGCATTGTCTTTTTCTGTGCCACTGACAAACTTTTATACAGTTAAAGAGTGAGCAGGAAGGGGAGTGCTCAGATATGTAATACCCACTGCTGTTCCTGCTACTCTGAAAATCCATACATGGGAAAAACTGGAATGTGACCAAGGAACTTTTCAATGATTTTCTAACTTTCTACTTACAAAGTATTTTTATAATAGGGACACGTTCAGAGCTATTCACCTCTTTTGTAGAAGTATAATGGGAGAATACATTTGTTTTTATCTAATATCCCTTCAATTAAACAATGTCACTGGGATACCGGAAGTGGGCATTCTTTGTCATGGTACTGCCCTCTTGAACACTATTCCTCCCAAGATTTATATGTTCCTCAGGCCCTATTTAAATGAGCCATTTAACATATGTCTGTCTCTCGATCAGAATGGGTGGTAGTTCCCTTGTGAGATATTTGATGGTTTAATTTATCTTGTTTTTTTCTGAATTTGCTTCTGGATTATATATCCTTTTCTCTTTATATACAGATAGTCCTCAATTTATGACCACAATTGAGCCCAAAATTTATGTTGTTAAGTGAGAAATTTGTTAAGTGAGTTTTGCCCCATTTCACGACTTTCCTTCCCGCATTTGTTAAGTGAATCACTGCAGTTAAATTAGTAACACATTTGTTAAGTGAATCTGGCTTCCCCATTGACTTTGCTTGTCAGAAGGTCGCAAAAGGTGATCACATGACCCCAGGACACTGCAACCATCATAAATGCGAGTCAGTTGTCAAGCATCCGAATGTAAATCACATGACTGTGGGGGAATGCTACAGCGGTCATAAGTGTGAAAAATGGTCATCAGTCATAATGTTTTCACTGCCGTTGTAACTTTGAACGGTCATTAAATGGACTGTTGTAAGTCGAGGACTAACTGTATTTGTATGTATGGGTGGATAGATAGATGGGCGAATAATTCTATTTCATGCTGGGGTTTGTCTTCAAAGGCTGAAGTCTGGCTGCATGAACAAGCACAGAAGGAGGGATGGAGCAAAGCGTTGAAACTTCAAGGGCGGAAGACAACAGAAGGTCTAATAGGGCTGCTTCAAGAGGGAAGCTCAGCAATAATGGTAGAGGTGAGTCTTTCCTTTGGCCTGAAGGATGAAGACCTTGTTTTCTTCCAGGCACTGAGGCCAGATTGTTTATAAAGATGGCATAGGGTGGTTGGATGGATGTTTTTATCAGGGCCTCAGTGCAGTTTACTGTTTTAAGTGGCTTTATTGAATTGTGTTTTTGTGCTCAGGTTTCCTTTTGGCAGATGGCAGATTTCCTTCTACATGGGGCTCCCCTTGAAGAGCGCCCGCAGGCTTCAGCTGGTCCAGAATGTAGCCGCGCGGGTGATTATGGGCGCAACTCGTTACGCCCATGTAACACCTCTCCTGCGCGAGCTGCACTGGCTCCTGGTGGTCTTCCGGGCGCGATTCAAGGTGTTAGTTATCACCTTTAAAGTGCTCCATGGCTTAGGACCTGGGTACCTACGAGACCGTCTTTTGCCACCAATAGCCTCCCACCGACCAGTTTGTTCTCACGGGGAGGGACTACTCAGGGTGCCATCAGTCAAATCATGCCGACTGGCAACTCCCAGGGGGAGGGCCTTCTCTGTGAGGGCTCCAACCCTTTGGAATGAACTGCCCCCGGAGATACGGAATATCCCTGATCTCCGTGCTTTCCGCCGTGCCCTCAAGACCCTGTTGTTCCAACAGGCGGGGCTAAACATATGAACATGTGAATGATCTTTTAAAATGTTATCTAAGTCTGGGTTTTATTTAATTGACCAAACTAAGCAATAATTTTAATTAGCAATTTTATGATGTTTGTATGTCTATATTCTTCCTGGTTGTACACTGCCTTGAGTCCTATGGGAGAAAGGCGGTATAGAAATATAATTAATAAATAAAATAAAATAAATAAACTATATAAATTGGTTAAAGAAATAAACATTAGGCATCTTGGAGCAAGAATGATTATATGGGAATATAGTTCTCCTTAGCATATACAATAGGTGTGCTCTACCTTGAACATGGTGCTCTTTGATGTTTGGGGCTACAATTCTCTTTGGAAGGGGGTCTTCAAAAAATCTTAAATTTGAACCATTTAAATTAAAAGAATTAGTCCTAAATTCAGACAGCCCTTTTGCATTTAAAATGGGCTGCCTCACTTACCTAGATAGCACGTTCAAAATGAATGGTGTCAAATTTAAATTACTGTTTCCAAAATTCCAAAACAGCCTATTTCAAATTCCCAATGGGATAATTTGACTTTGAAACTGGTCTCTGCACCACTAATCTCTGACCACAGGCAGCAGGACTAGTCATCAGGGATAGAGAGAATGTCAAAGACAAAGAGAAAGGAAAGTTTGCATTATAGTTTGCTGTAATTCCAAAAAGCCTCTCTGGGTATAAATTTGGAAGCAAGTGCTCTCTTAGAAAAGCCACTTTCTTTATGTCTCTAAGTAAACATAAACATAAATACCGTATATACTCGAGCATAAGCCAAGTTTTTCAGCACATTTTTTTATGCTGAAGAAAAAGGGGGGAAAAAATCCCCCCTTGGTTTATACTCGAGTGAGGAAAAAATGCCTTTGTTCCTGCAACCCATTTTGGCTTCCAGGGGCTGCAGGGAGGCTTGCTAAGGCCAAAATGGGGCATGAGGGGGTACCTAGCAAGACTCCCTGCAACCCCCTGGAAGCAAAAACGGGCTGGGGGGTGGGCTTCAAGGGAGAAAGAAACAAAGAAATCCTCACTGTTTAGGGAGATCCCCACAAGCACTGAGCTTTAGTTGAGAGCTTATTGTAATAGTCTGGCTGCTAGCTATCCTTGCTCAGGCTAAGCTAATCAATAGTTGAGCTCTAAGAATGCCAGATGAGAGGGAGAAAGAAAGAAAGAAAGAGAGAGGATGGGGAGGGAGGGAGGGAAGGGTAAATCCTTTTACTCACACTTCATCCTCACTGTTTGGGGATCCTTAAGTGCACTGAACTTGAGTTGAGAGCTCATTGTAAGTGCCTGCACTAGCTATCCTTGCTCAGGGTAAGCTACAAAACGTTTCAAAATGTTTGGCTTTTCTTCCTCATACCAAAGACCTTCTGGGGTTCTTCACAGAAAGGGAGAAAGGAGAAAGGGAGAGAGAAAGAAAGAGAGAGAGAAGAAAGAAAGAGACAAAGAAAGAGGGAAAAAAGAAAAAGGATGGGAGAGAGAGAGAGAGAGAATGCAGGTATCTCTTAACAGAGGCTTGAACTTGCCTGAAATTAGATCAAGCCCTACATCACTTAACCCAATGTATCAGATTAAATTGTTATTGAATTATTTTTGGTATATATACTACATTCTCTTGTGTAATTTAGTTATAGTGTAATTTACACTATGTACTTACAGAGCTAGTTTACTGTTTTTCTTTGAAATAAATATTCAAAAACATTTAATCTACTGATGTCTCAATTAATGTAATTTTATTGGTATCTATTTTTATTTTGAAATTTACCAGTAGCTGCTGCATTTCCCACCCTAGGCTTATACTCAAGTCACTAAGTTTTTCCAGTTTTTTTGTGGTAAAATTAGGTGCCTCGGCTTATTTCGGGTCATCTTATACTTGAGTATATACGGTACTTGCTTTTGAGCCTGCTGAGGTAATGCAGGAAATTTTCCTGGTCTTTCCCAGATTCAAATATCAGGAAATCTAATTTATCTAAAGTATAGGTCAGTTCACTGGTCAAAGGTTTTTAAATACATGGTGTATTTAGCTTCCTGGGTTTTCCCCTTTATTTTATTGTTTTGGTTGAGCAATACTGGCATTGAATAAAATGATATAATGCTGGGATCCTGCTTTTTTGTAATAGGATGCTGCTCAGAGTCTGTGTCAAAGACAAAGAGATAGCTGCAATGGTTTGGCAACCGTTTGCATAGTCTGGGGGCAGGGGGAACAGGCAATGGAGCTACTAAGGATCCTACGAACAGCCATTTTACATTCAGTTCTCCTTAGACAAGTACGAACCTTACAGTGGTGGGGCTATCTTTACTGTAGAAGTAGGTCCAGGTGATAATTAACTAGTAGTATTAAACACACAGTTAAACAGAGAGCTAAGAGGGCTGTGAACATTTTTACAGACCGCTCAAATCCTGGACATAAACTGTTTCAACTCCTACCTTCAAAACGACTCTATAGAGCACTGCACACCAGAACAACTAGACACAAGAACTAGACACAGTTTTTCCCCGATCGCCATCACTCTGCTAAACAAATAATTCCCTCAACACTGTCAAACTAGTTACTAAGTCTGCATTACTATTAATCTTCTCATCGTTCCTATCACCCATCTCCTCCCACTTATGACGGTATGACTGTAACCTTGTTGCTGGTATCCTTAAGATTTATATTGACTGTTTCCTAATATGATTTGATTGTTTACTTGTTCCCTATGACTATCATTAAGTGTTGTACTTTATGATTCTTGACGAATATATCTTTTCTTTTATGTACACTGAGAGCGTATGCATCAAGACAAATTCCTTGTGTGTCCAATCACACTTGGCCAATCAAGAATTCTATTCTATTCTATTCTATTCTATTCTATTCTATTCTATTCTATTCTATTCTATTCTATTCTATTCTATTCTATTCTATTCTATTTTTGGACATTAGTATTTATCAATTATCTTGCATATGCTATGTTTAGCTTTGATTCATTGTAGTTTTAGAATACAGGATATTCTTACAGGGTAAGGAAGAGAGAAGAATGTCAGATTTCTAGAAATTTAGGATCTCACTTTCACCCAGCTTGACTTTGGGAAAGTCTGTGTGTCTAGCTCTATTTTAACCTCTTTAGTAATATAACTGCTGGTGAGATATTTCTAAGTTAGCCATGTTTTTCTGCCAGGTAAACTGTGAGACCGATTTTGTGGCCAAAAACGTTAAATTTCAACAGCTGGTTCAGCAAGTAGCTATTGGAACAATGATTCACCATAAGGAGACCATAGACCAGTCAAACACATATGCTAAGGTAAGAATGATGTAAACACATGTATGTGGGCCTCAAAAATATTTGGTAATTTTGAAGAAACAATACTAATGTTTCAAAGCACTGCATTTAAATCTTCTTGCTGGTTGGTTCTTCAGGAGCACCTTCAAACAAAACTCTAGTTGGGCAATTAAAAATGTCAAAGGTAGCTTTTTAGGTGGGGGCTGGCCAGCATGGCACATGAGACTTAGTCTAAGAAACTAGTGCACTGCTGATCAGAAACAGGTATGCATTTTGAAATAATAGAAAACAGGTATGTATTCCCCATACTAAGTGATACTAAGGTATCTCCTCAGAAGCGCCTGCAAAAAGGCAATGATTAGTTGGCATTAAGCCCTTCAGAAGAAAAATGCAGCTTGCTGCAAAATTGCCTCATAGCTGATGCCTTGCGTCCATTAAGTAAGTGAATGAAATTTATTTGTGTACAATTTCATATATTGCTGAATTGTGAGAAAACCTCTAGCAATCTAGGCCATTTCCTGGTTCAGGATCATCTTAGCCTGAATCCACCATTCTCTCTTTTTTCCAGGCTAGAATATGTTCTACTCTTATGGTGGATAAAATTCTCCAGAAAACATAGGGGCTTTATGCTCCAGGACAGGAATCCCTCATTTTTTTTTTCTTCATGGCAAAGGTCCATTGTTGACATCTTTTGGTGGGGTGATGGCCATAGTTGATGGACCAACAATGCAGAATAAACAGAATTTCTACATCAGTTGATCTGGGGGTTTTGTTCTATTTTGGGAAGTCGACAGTTTTGTTGTTGTTGTTATAGTAGTTGTTGTTTATTTTCTCAGTTGTGTGAAGAGTATCTCAAAACACACAGATTCTCAAGTGCTGCTTACCTTTAAAGTGCTATAAAACATGCTGCCGATTATGACTACTGTCAAACTCCAGCAATGAAACCAAAGAGAGCTCTAGGTTTCATAAGCTATACAACCTTCTGTGTCTGTAGGCTCCTTACCTTTGCTATGGAAACAAGTGTTGTTGAAATAGTGGAGCTGCAGGGAATTCTTTCTTGGTTTCCCAGTGTCAGTTTGCACCTCTTTAGATACTGGTTGCTAAGCATATGCAGAGAGAGAAACCAGCGTGGTTTTGAAAGATACTTCGTTAAGGAAACAAAGCTATAGTGATCACTTTCCTTGCAGCTTTTTTTCTTTTGAGGGCACAATTATACTACATCCCGTGCTTGCATTAGTCTTCTGTAAAACCTGCCATATTAAAGCAGTAGCCAAGTAGCATTTTTAGCATCTCTAAAATTTTGCACGTGAGCCTTCCCACATAATGCAGCTTTTTGCAGGCAAGGTTTCAGCAATGGATCAGGTGTCCTGATCCAACACGTTCCTGCACACAAGCCCTGCATTAATATTCCTTTGCAAACAACGCTATGCAGTGAGATGGAGATCCGAGTAGCTACTTGAGCACTTGGGCTAAAAATGCAGCCTCAGTCCTGTTATAGGACACAGAAACCTTCCCCTCAAAAAAAAAAAACACCTCAGTTGAGCTGAGGCCCTGGTAAATTTAGACAGCACAGTGTCTCTCTTGATAGTGAGATGGGTGGCATATACATTTAGTATACATGTAGGTAACACTCAAGGTCTCTGATGTATGATTTTGGCCTCTTCGCGAGCTTATTTTATACTGAGCTTATTTTCACATTTTTTTAACAGTTAGGAATTGGATGTTGTTGGGAAAGGTACAGAGTTTACACACATCATCTGTGCTCAGCGAAGCTAAAGGATATCTAGCAGCATGTCTCAAAGGCTCTGGGAATTGCTGCCCCTTTTGACAGTGGATAACGGCCATCTTGTACTTTTATTGGATGTCCTGTTCCCATCTCCATCAGAATCTGGCCTAGAATGAAGGAAGCTTTTCTTCTTTCTAGGCTATTGCTTAACGCATTGTAAGCCGCCCTGAGTCTCCGGAGAAGGGCGGCATATAAATATATATATATATAAAAAAAGCTTCCTTTGTAGTTCTGTTGCACGTTGCCTTCCAGGAAAAGAATAGCACCTACAAGTCAGTTAGGTTTTTTCTCCCTCAAGTGCGTGTCCACCAGTGTTGTTGTACTTATTATGTGTGTTTAAAATTCATTTACTGTTTTTTCAAAATAGTTCTACTGTCTAACTTGGTTGTAGCACTACATTAACTAGATAGCAGATGGACTTTTTAAAAAATTAAATACGTTTAAAGTTAAAAAGGGACGCGTGGCTCAGTGGCTAAGACGCTGAGCTTGTCAATCGAAAGGTCGGCAGTTCAGCGGTTCGAATCCCTAGAAATCCTAAATGCCTCCCGTTACTTGTTCCAGCTTCTGCCAACCTAGCAGTTCGAAAGTACATAAAAAATGCAAGTAGAAAAATAGGGACCACCTTTGGTGGGAAGGTAACCGCATTTTGTGTGCCTTTGGCGTTTAGTCATACCGGCTGCATGACTACGGAGACGTCTTAGGACAGCGCTGGCTCTTCGGCTTTGAAACAGAGATGAGCACTACCCCCTAGAGTCGGAAACGACTAGCACATATGTGCGAGGGGAACCTTTACCTTTACCTTTTAAAGTTAAATAACTTTTACAAACCAGTAGCTGGGAATTTCTGAAGCTTTCTAGATATGATTTGCTAAAAGAACGCAACAGTCCTATGAAAAAGTCCTATTTCTATTTGTGGGTGGCAGATTGGATGAGTTTGAAAAAAGAAAAATACTGCAAGAAAACACTGTAGAAGCCCTTTATTGTTGTTGCTGGGACATTAGACTACTGCTTCTTGCTGACAGTTTGCTGCTGATGTGGTTTGCACCTTTCTCTTCATTCCATTTTTATTATTCCAAATTCCTTACCACAGGGGTTCCCAAACTTGGCAGCTTTAAGACTTGTGGACTTCGACTCCCAGAATTCTCCAGCCAGCATAGCTGGCTGGAGAA
>WNWU01000036.1:8115726-8151610 GCA_012654045.1 Ptyas mucosa
CCAGCCAGCTATGCTGGCTGGAGAATTCTGGGAGTCGAAGTCCACAAGTCTTAAAGCTGCCAAGTTTGGGAACCCCTGCCTTACCACATCAGAAGAAAAGCAATGCATACAGCCAAGTCGTTAAAAAGAACTAGCCCCTGGATTTACTTTGCAGGTTTCCATTAAAAAAAATTAATTGATACCATGTTTGGATGTTTTCTAGTGTTTCTTAAATTCTGATGAGCTTTCTCAACTCAGAACAGGACCAGAGGGATCTTTGCTTACTGACCAACTTGCTCTGGCGATAGGTAAGTGTTTGGTGCCCAGTTAATAGCCAGCAACGGACAGATAGGGGTGGTAACAATTTCCTGTTTTCATGCACTATGTTTTACTTTTGAATGGATGGAATTTATGACTGATGGAGAGATGTAATATTCTATCTATTTATATTCCATCTGTTCTCCCAAGAGCTCAAGGCAACATACATGTAGGCCTCTGCTTATTTATTCCTCCACCTACAACAGTTCTGGGAGAGGGAAGTTGGACTGAGAAAGAATAATTGGCCTAAAGAGACCCAGTCCAGTCTCCGCCATCTGGGGGACATCCAACTCTTAAACTGCTATCCTAATTTTAAGGGGATTCTTCGAATATTCCATCTTACTCACATTGTTGCTTTGCCACATGTCGGTGAGCCCTGAAACATTCTCTGCACCTTTAGTAATTCATGCTGTTCTCTTTGCTTCTTCTCCTTCCCCCTTTTTAAATTCTTTCTCTCTTTTCTTTTAAAGGCAAGCTAGGTGAGAACATGGTTGTTAAGAGGGCAGCATGCGTGTCAGTGCCTGAGAATTTCTTCATCGGCTCTTACGTACACGGGTCACCCTCTGAAAGCAGCTCATTGCTTTCTAACATGTTATTTGGCAAATACGGTGCCATGGTGATCTGCAGTTCCTCAGAGGAAGACCCAAAGTCTGACATTGCTGAACTGAGCAGGAGATTGGCCCAGCATGTGGTAGGTATGGCCCCTCTCTCTGTGGGCTCTCCGGAAGACGAACCCGGAGATGAATCTGAAACAAAGATGCTTGCCCAGCCATACGTTATGGAACCAACTATTTCCTTGGGACAATACCTTCAGCCGACTGGTATATCTGTGTTGGATTTCGTGCGGTTCGAATGTGGAGAGGATCCAGAGTTGTCCGAATCAAGCTAGGCAAGATTGGTTTGTCAGACTGGGAATGCCAGACTAGTTCCCAATTTTGCTTGGGCTTGGGAGCGATTCACAGAAGTAGCTGGTCATGCCAGTAATGCTACGTCTAAAGTCGAGAATGAAGAACATGGAATGCCTTTCGAAAACACAGAAATGACTTTTGTGGAATGTGACCAGCAAAATATGGCAAACAGATGTTAACGTAACAAATAAAGTACAAGTTCCTTCTGTGATTGTAATGGTAAGTTTATGAGGGTTGTGGCCTCTTATTCAAGCCTCACATTGTTCGCATTAGCTTTCTGAAATGTGACAAATCTGTCTTTATTTTCTGTAAATGAAATCAGTAGGATTCTTTGAAACTGACTGTCAGCAAACGTCATGTGCCTTTTGCATACATTTAAAGTGCTTAGCCAGAGGGTGTATTTTGCTGAGTAATTAATAACTCTATTATTCTGATTAATGAAGTGTCTTTGTGAAGAAGAAGTGAAATAAATAAGGTAAAGGATTCATGAGAGGGAAGGAAGGGGTGGGTTTTTCTGAATGCCAGTGACAAGTTGAGACTGGGACTGACAATCATCCGGAAGACATCAAACGAGAGAGAATTTGTGTGTGAGGTAAATAGCTGAATCATGAAGAGCAGACATTCCTCATACCCCTTGGAAACTTCCTGCAGCCCCTCCTCAGACGAGCACAGGAACAGCTATGCTCAATTGTAGTGTGTTAGCAATGAAGACTAGAATTGCCTTCCTGCTTCTATTTAAGTCAGTCGTTAAGTCCCTTTAACGTAGTTACTACCAATAAGTAAACTAGGATCTTACATTTTTCTTGTCCTGCGCCCTCTGTCCCAGATCCTAAAAGTGACTGGAATAGCAGCCGTGGGCAGGGGTGAAATCTAAAATTTGTAACTACCGGTTCTGTGGGCATGGCTTGGTGGGGGGGGTAATGTGACTGGGTGGGCATGGCTAATTTTTTTTTTACTCTTAAAACCATTTTTTACATGTAAAACCTTGTTTAAAAAAATGCTTTCAAAAGGCTCTGACGATCCCAGCTAAGTTGCCTGATCGTCAGAGCCATTTAAAAGAGAAAAAGTTTTTTTCTTTTAACTGGCTCTGGCGATCCAAGCTGAGTTGCCTAATTAGCAGGCAACTCAGCTGGGATCGTCAGAGCTTGGCTCGTCAGAGCCATTTAAAAGAAAAAAAAGGCTCTGATGATCGCGGAGCTCAGCTGGGCAAGGGGGGGGCGGGGGCGGGGATTTTTGCTACCAGTTCTCTGAACCGCCCACCGCCATCGCTACCTACTCGTCCGAATCGGGAGCATTTCACCCCTGGCCGTGGAGCATTGTAGTTGTCGTCTACCAGAAAAATGAGTCTTCTTTAATAGAAGATCATGTTTTGTTTCCTGCTGTAGTTTGTAGTATTTGAACGATACTGCAAACTGTGTCACTGTTACTGTTACTATGGTTACTGTGTCACTGTTGTAGACAAACACATATGTTTAGTACCCTGGCTTTTGCACAGGGTAAGACGGACATCTTCAGTACCGACATGCAACATCAGTATGGTTACTTTATGTCCATATTAACTTTCTAAAGAGATGACATCTTTTAGCATAGCTTAGGCCAGTGATGGCGGCCTATGATATATATATTAAAGGTGACACACAGTGATATTTTAGGTGATAAGCCAGCATTCACCAATACTCAACTATTCTTGAAAGTGTACCCCCACCGTTACATAATTTTCAGAGGCTGTGTGAGAATGGGGTATGCGTTCACACAGCCTCTGGATCCTCTGAAAATTGCACAAGAACAAGGTGTGCTTTCACATGTGTTTTGGAGGCTGTGGAGAAGTTTCTCTGAAGTTTCTTCAAGGACAAAAGTCACATGGACCTGAACCAGCCTGGGCTAGTTCCACAGGGTTCTATCAACATAAAGAGAATACCACTTGAAATAGTGTGTGGCAGATCCTGGTAAGTACTAAATCTCGGGGGCAATTACAGCATTCCCCAAGGTTTGTGCATCTGAGTTGGCATGGTGGTGGTGGACAACTTTAGGTCTGATCTTGGTGCTGCTGAATGTCACTGTTCAAAGTGGCCTAGATGGGGGCAGGAGATGGGTTTTTTTCTCTTATCCAGGGGTGTGTGGTCTGATACATCAGCAGAGTCAAGTTAGACAGTTACTAGAAACCAGCATGGCTTTGTCAAAAACGGATAATGCCAGACAAAACTTACTGTCATCTTTGACAAGGTTATTAAATTGGTGGATCAGGGTAATTCTGTGGACATAGTATACTTAGACTTCACTAAGGCATTTGACAAAATGGACTGCAGCCTACGTCTTGGTAAGAGAAAAATGTGAGATAGACAATACCACCCCCAGATGGATTCGCAATTGGCTGACCAACCGCACTCAGCAAGTAATCCTCAATGGAATTGCATCTACATGGAGGGAAGCATGCACTGAGATACCCCAAGATTCTGTACACTATAATTTTGTGACCAATCCTTGCATTCATGACTTTCACAGTCCATAAACGAAAGAAAAGTCAAAGATCATACACACAATTGCTGTTTCATTTAGTGACAGCTTTACCGAATGACCAAGTTGCCAATCCCAATTGTTAAATGAGAACTGCCTGATGCAGGAGCTGAAAGCATCCTGTTTGTTGGTGCCGGATAAAAGATGGCTTACTTGTATACAATGCCAAAATGGCAGCTGCTGCGATGTGCTTCTGCAGCAGTGTGTGTGCTCAGGAATTTGTTGGGAACTATGCCTGATTGTGAGTAATCGGAAGCATATCAGGGAAAGAAAGCATGGGATTAGAGTTTCCTCAAATCAAAGCTAGAACAGAGGCCGTAGAAGATTGCACTAAGTTAAGGTAAACTGGGCTTTTGGTATGTATTCTTGTTTTAGATAAACCTTGTTAGGTGGCAGTCAATGCTATAGATGACACTGTTGTGAGCAATTTAGAGGAGGGTTGAAATATTTTTTTTAAAAAACTGTATATTATATAAAAAAATACAGCATATGTATCTTGTCAAGAGAAATCAGCTTATTCCATTATTTAATTTTCTATCTGGCATTCCCTTCAGGTGCTTAATGTGGCACTATGTAATCTGATGTAGGTTGAACTGAGAATGAGTGCCTGTCCCACAGAATGAAATCCAGTCATTAAAAGTAAGTAACATGCTTGTTTCTTGCCCAGCCCTAACCTCCAATTGTTTGTTTTATTCATGGGTAATACAAATTCACATATTTTAAAAATGGCAAGGGCAAAAAAGGGCAAGAACAATCACCTTGCTAAACTTCTGAAATGAAGCATCTATAGTCCAGGGCCCTTTGTATGCAACCTTAAAGGGGAAGGTGTGTATCCAGTCTGTGCTGGATAGCCTCAGGTACCCATCCATCCCAATAGCAATAGCACTTAGACTTATATACTGTTTCACAGTGCTTTTACAGCACTCTCTAAATGGTTTACAATGTCAGCATATTGCCCACAGCAATCTGGGTTCTCATTTAACTCAGGATGGAAGGCTGAGTTAACCTTGAGCCGGTCAGGATCGAACTTCTAACAGTGAACTGAATTAGCCTGCAATACTGCATTCTAACCATTGTGCCACCACAGTTCCTAACCAGCATAATCATTAGGAATAATGGGAGTTGTAATCCAAGAATGCCTTCTTATAATTCCAGTACAGGTCTCCCTTTCACCGTTCCAATATTCCTTGAAAATAGATAAGGATCAGAGCAAATAAGGTACTATTCACATATTTAATGACCATGTAACAGTACATGCTTCAAAGCAGCAGCCCTGCCAAAAAGCTTGGATTTCCAGGGGTCAATCCAGTTGCTATTTATAGGGTAGATACTTGCCCAAAGCACAACCCTAATTATTAGTGGATCTGCCAAGTTTCAGCAGTTAGTTTACTTCACAAGCAGTGACTTTTCTGCTAAAAAAAGGCTTGTTAAGAGAGTGGGTAGTTGATGATAGCGGGGAGAATAAACTTCCTGGACAGCAGCAGCCCTTAATAGATTAAAACAACTTTCTGAATGTACTTAGGCCCAATATGGATACGCTCTTAAAAAATAAAAGACAGCTCCTGAAGCAAGCTGCTTCTGGACTTGGCTCCTCCAACGCAAGAGAAACCCAAGAAAGATGGTTCCCATTTTCGAGTTTGAGAAATGCCATATTTCCTTTTTCCTCAGAAAAGACCCCTTTCCTTTTTCATGTGAAGTTGCTTCCAAGTAGGAAGGGTAGCGAACTTTTCCCGGGGGATTCCAAAGACTCTCATAAAATCATCATCTGACAGGAAATTCTATGGATGGGGAAAAATAACAACAGATGAGTAAGAAGAAGGATGAGGCTGAAGCAGAGTGTAGAAACAATGGGATTTCTCCCAATTTGGTTAAAATTAGCTCTACAGATCCCACCAGACTAAATTAATCATGCCAATTGCTTTTAAGAGACTTATTTTGATTACAGGAAGAAACCACACTGGATAGGCTATTCTATTGAAACGTAAAGGGCTTACCACACTGAACATTATGCACTAAAAAACATAACTTGATGCTGTTTAGAATATGGTTGTCATGAGAAACCTTGGCAAAGGACTAAAAAATGGATTGAGGTAATGATAAAGGAATTAACACATGCTGTCCTAATTATTTAACTGCAGGCTGACTATATAAGAGGGAAAAAATAAGCCTTCAATGAGAGCGTTAGGGCTACAATCTTTCCTGATATGCTAATTTTGTAGATTAATGAGAACTGGGGAGATATATTTGACATTGAGTTGCAATTCAAGCTTCTGAAATCCCTATTTGTGTGTGTGGGGAGGGTGTGTTTTAAGTCCAGGTTTATCTCTTTAATCTGCTGTTTATGATTTCAGAAGCCTGGCAAGTTACCAGGTATAACCCAAAATATTTAGAGCTGATTTGTGCAGCCATGAGAATTAGGAATATACTACCTGCAAGTCTAAAATGATCAATCCTGCCCCTCAGTTTTAAAGGCATGTCTTTATGGAATCTTTGAGGCTAAGTCTGGTTACTTTTCTCAACCCATGGCAAATGCTCGATAGGACTCACCTCCTTCTTAGCAGGATCCACGTCTTTGGGTAAGTCCTCCAGGCTGGAGAGCAGAACTTCTAGAGAATAGATTGCACTCTTGCTGCTGCCCAGGGTCTCAACGCTGTCATCCTAAACGGAGCACACCAAATTCTTAAAAGCTGGCTGAAAATTTTATCTCCTGAACCAGTCTTCTGGTAGCCTCAAAAGAAATGGAACTAAAACCCCCAGGCTTCCCTGCTAGAATGGTTTTCCAAAACATCTAGAGCAGTGATGGCTAACCTTTTCGGCACCAAGTGCCAAAAGCGCATGTGCACGCACACCCATAATGCAATGGTTGTGCAATCACCCGCATGCCCCCCCTGCACATGCGCGCATGACCCCCGCATCAATAGTGAAACGTAAAATTTGTTACTACCGGTTCTGTGGGTGTGGCTTGGTGGGGGGTAATGTGACTGGGTGGGTGTGGCCAACTTTTTTTTTTTTAACTTTTAAAAGCATTTTTTCTACAACCTCTTTGGCTGAAGAAGTTGTAAAAAAAATGCTTTTAAAAGGCTCTGACGATCCCAGCTGAGTTGCCTGATCGTCAGATGCTTTTTTTTTCTTTTAAAAGCATTTTTTTTTGGCTTTTAAAATGCTCCTGAACCGGGAGCACTTCACCCCTGCCCCGCATGCAACCCATGCATGTGTGCACGACCCCCATGGGTGTGCCCCATCTCCCCGTGCATGCATGCGTGCCTCCCGCGTATGCCCCCACCCCACACACATGCGCGGCAGAGACCCGAAAACAAGCTGGCCAGTAGGAGGCACACACACATGCGCAGCAAAGCTGAGCTGGGGTGACAGCTCGCATGCCCGCAGAGAGGGCTCTGCGTGCCACCTGTGGCACACATGCCATAGGTTCGCCATCACGGATCTAGAGGTTATTGGCAGGACATTCCATAGCAGGGAAATGACATCTGTGGCCTCTCCAGATGTAACCCTAGATAATCAATGGCAAATGAGGCTGGAAATTGTAGGTAAACAGATGGAAGGTCACAGGTTCCCCATCCCTCTTCTAGCCTAATGTTTGCTGGTGCCCTCTTTTGCAAAGATTTAGTCATATCGTTAAATACCAAATGGCTTAATTTAAAGAATAAGAATTACCTTTTCTACCCCGTGTTCTCTCACTGTTTTAGGTATGCAATGTTTTCTCCTGCTGGTTGTGCCTGATGCAGAGATTAGGCAGAGCAGCTGGTCCCCAGTAAAGATGTTTGCGGAGCGGGGGGGAGGATAACTATGAACTGTGTAGGATGTTGTGGAAACCCTTCTCTGAAAATAGATCTTTTGGTCTTAACAGGAGCTTTAAATTATTCTATCACTGCCACCATCTTTGAGCAGCACACAAGCTTAGAAATGACTTTTGCCCAGGAAACTCAAAAACATGTTGTCAATCCAAAACCTTCTTCACTGAGGTACTGAAGAAGCTAAGAGGAGATGGGTCGAGGAAGGTGAACAGAAGTGCATCAGCACAAGCCCAGTGTGCTACATTGACTTATAAGGCTGCAGGATGGAGTGTGTAATGTGACCGGAGCTCATAGGCAAATCATGTTTTCAGTTTCCAACATTTCCTGTTTGAAGGATCTTAGGAAGCAGTTTCTGAGAAAGCCTCTCCATCCAAGGCCATGGAGAGCTACTATAGAAAATACAGGAAGGTATCACCTCGGATCACATATGTTCCTTCGGTATTACTGAATTGTAATGTCTAGTATCTTCCCATAATGCTTGGTATCTTTTGGGCATCTGAAGGACCACCACCTCTGGGCTCATAGGATCAGTGACTGGATATGACTGAAATACAGCAGCTTCTAATTTCCAGCCAATTGCTTAACCATGGGCAGCGGTTCTCCCAGTATAAGCAAACCGACTTACACCTGTGATTCTGATAACATCATTGGCATCTCTCAGTTCCTTCTTCAGCTGCTCGTATGTCTTCCCTTCCTGCAAAAAACACAAAAGCCCATCACTTAGAGAGTTATTTCACCATTAAATATGAGTGCCGGGAACTGAACTTGTGATATACACACAGAGGAGAGTCACTCTCAATAGTAAACTGGGAAGTTGAGAAAATATGTCTACCAATCTGCACTACACCCTGGTCACATCGCATTAGTTCAAGAGATGCTTTAAATACCCTTCCTCCTCCCATTTAAAAGAATGGGAAGGAGGAACTTCTGCCCTGCCAATACTCTCTTATTACAAGAGTATTGTACTGGAATGATAATAAGAAGTATATTAACCCTTGGAATGTTCAATATAGCTATCAAATGTCGTTATGAGGTTTGGAATAAACTCTTTTTCAACATGAAATGGAGAAATTCTATGTTCACCAAACAAAATTTGGACATACAGGTATAGTTTCTAATATGGTACTAATAATACTCTGAGGGAGAAGGGCGGTTCTTAAATATGATAAATGAATAGATAAATAAATCTTTGTAACCACTAAATGTACAAATACACAAAATATGTGTTTTATTCATTTTAAAAAGTCATGCTGATGGGCTTCTAATTAAATATTCCAGGGCTGAGGTAATACGAAACGGTGTGTTTTAGATATAGTTTTCACTTACGCTCCATTTGTTAGGATCCCAAGCCAGGAACCAGCCAGTGAAGTTGGGCGGTTCAAAACCTTGCTTAATCACTAGGATGGGAGTATCAACCTCTCTCCCACTAGGGTGGGTTTGCAGATATTCCTGAGCAGTTGCCAATGCCTCCTTCTTCTCAACCTCGTTGGCTTCTTTGCCAACCCACATGAACACCTGAGGAGGGGGAAAGGGGAGAAGAGCAGCAGTTTTCAAGTAACTTGAGCGAAAGACGAAACTTTTAGCTTGGAAATGGTGAGAGTTAGGAACTCTCCTGCTGAAACAAGACTCTTAACTAGACGTGAGTTTTAAAGCCTGTTGAGTTTTAGAACCAGTGCTGTAGGAAGAGTTTACAGTAATCTATTGTAGTAAAAAAATAATAATAATAGAAAAATCTGGTAACATCTCTTCTAACTAACACATTTTATTAAAAGGCACAAAAGGTAGCTCACTTCAGCAAATGTATGGCACAGCACAGCATTTAAATTAGGAAGTGGTGAGGGGAAAACAGGTTGATTATATAGATTGGTTACAGATTACATATGAAACCAATTCCTAGTATCATATCAATAACCAGTTCTGTTAAAATCCCCTTGTGTTTGTTGAAACATTGAGATAAATCTCTAAGTGACCCTTTGGAAAAATAGCACAATTGAATGAGAGTTTGCTGAACTCACATACATCAAAAGATTTCAGGCTATTTTTTTCCCTCCCTTCCGTACTTCATTCCCACTTAAATCCTACATCTGCCTAGCTACCCCATGCTGAGATTGCAGGAAAATCTGAAAGGGCCACAAGTTCCTCATTCAGTGTCAATAAAAATACTTTCCCCAAGTTTAATATTTTTCCAATCAGCTGTCCGAAGTTAGCTGAAGGGCCATCAGTTGTGAACTTTTGTGAAAGGATATGTTGGCCTTCTCTTAAGCTTAGGGAGCAGGGCCATATCATAATTCAAGTTCATTTCCAAAGAAGCAGTTGTGTGGAGATGTGGAGATACAAGCCTAGCACAATTCTCTGAAACAACATTTTTCCCTCCCTGAATCATTCATTCATTCCCTGAAGTGAGATCAGTGGTGGGTTGCTACCAGTTCTCCCCGGTTCTTGTGAACTGGTAATGGAAATTTTGAGTAGTTCAGAGAACCGGTAAATACATCTGCCTGGCCCCGCCTCCAATCTATTTGCTGCCTCCCGAGTCCCAGCTGATTGGCTAGAAGGAAAAAAAACTGTTTAAACTCTTGCCGCGGCGCTTCAAAGTGCCACCCTACAGCTGATCAGTAGTAAAAGGCAGTGTGGTGGTAGACCAGTGCTCTCCAAAAACAAATGGGTAGACCGGAACGCTCCAAAAACAAATGGGTAGACCAGTAGTACAGCTCTGCAAGCAGTTAAAAGCCTGGTAGACCAGTACCTCTGCTAAATCCTAAAGAATTGTCACATGACCATCAAACCACGCCCACAAAATAAGCCACGCCCACAGAACCAGTAGTAAAAAATTTTAGAACCCACCCCTGAGTGAGATGGGTGTCATATAAAAATAAAATCATGTGGCAGATGCTGAGGGCAGCTATAAGGAAAGATATAGAGGCTTTAAAGAATCGCAAGCAGGGGCTGTCTTTACCCTACCACACAGTTCAAAACATGGTTTGCATTGACTGTATACTACAGAAATGTCCATGCTATGTCAGACTACAGGTAGGCCTCGACTTACGACCACAATTCAGTCCAAAATTTCTGTTTCTAAGCGAGACAGTGGTTAAGTGAGTTTTACCCCATTTTTACCTCACCTTTCTTGCCACGGTTGTTAAGTGACTCACTTTGGTTGTTAAATTAGTTGCACGGGTATTAAGTGAACCTGGCTTCCCCATTGACTTTGCTTGTCAGAAGGTCACAAAAAGGGATCATGTGACCCTGGGGCATGGCCGTCGTCACAAATACGAGTCGCTTGCCAAGCATCTGCATTTTGATCACGTGATCGTGAGGATTCTAAGTGTGAAAACTGGTCATAAGTCACTTTAATCACTGCCGTTATAACTTTGAATGGTCACTACACGAACTGTTGTAAGTCAAGGACTACTTGTATAAGAGCTCCACCTTCCTTCCTAGAATCTACCAGCTGCTCTTGTAAAACTTTAGAAGCTCAGAAAAACAGAGGCAGATTTACACCCTGCTCTAGACAGTCATGGATATATTAACCCAGTTACCTAGAAATGCAATGTGCTGTGGCTATTTTCATTGTATATCGTGTTTGTCCTTCATGAAGCTTATGTCAGAAAAACTGTTTAGAAGCGTTAACATTTTGAGCATGAGGCTGATTCTGGGTCAGGCTAACCCACCTCTCTTTCCATCCCCTTCTAAATAGCTGGCATTTGAGAACTGAAGCTGTCTGCTATTCAAGGTTGTACTCAGTCATTAACACTAATATTCATTAAAGGCTTTATCCACCATGATTTTGTGAGTCCCCTCAAGTCCATCCAAGCTTGTAGCCATCAATATATCTTGTGACATGATGTTTTAGTTAAACAGAGATACATTACAAAGCTCCTTGCATTTAGCTTCAGTGGAGTGAAGCACGTTCATACTCTAGATGGGAATATTTGAACATCGGAGTTCATAGTTTTGCTTTTCCGACTTTTAGCTAAATTTTCACCTCAACCTCTAAACTATTTATGTATCCATGTATCTATCTTCTATCTATCATCTATCTTTCACATATCTTAGACTATAACACACAACCCTCCAATGCTAAAAGAAACTAAAGTGTCAAAAACTGCATTTTAACTTTCTAATAAGCAACATTAAAACAGGAAGGAATCAGAGAGATGCACATCTAAAAAAATGATAAGTGGTTGAAAAGGAGGAGGTTTTCCTGCTCCCAAATATCACCTGGTCCCAAGTATCCAGCAGCATAACATCACTTTCACTCAAATCATCTTGAGTAAAGTCAGTTATCTCAATAACCACAAAACGTCCAGTTTTGTTGGAGCATTCAAAAAGCCGTGGAGGATGATCAGGGATCTCTTGCTGCAGTCTGCAAGACAAAGATGGATTAGGTGACCTACAGTAGATCCTTCAAGATGGGCAACCACTGAGGTTGCTAAACTGTCCCTGCAATTCCAACCAACTCTACCAAAAAATGACGAACCCTGGAAGCATCCTCAAGAACATCTGGAGTTCTTGTTTTTCTTTTACTGTTTATCCTTCAAAAGTGCTACTAAATCCTTATAATCAATGTGACAAGGTTTCCAGTAAAATACACTTAAATATTTGAGTTAGTGTACAAATGCACAAATTCAAGCATCAAACATAAACATTTTACTCAAAAAATTATACAGTAATAACTAGTAGCCATAAAAATAATTTCAGCTTATGAGTTAAAGGCCCGGTTAAAGACCCTATAAAATAAAAAAATGGTCTCTTTGGAAGATTTCACACTAGGCTTAGTGAACATTCTGAAGGCCATAATATTAATGATTGAGATAAAAATCATTAAGAGTATTGCAGTGGCCTAGAGGTGGAGCTCTCACCTTACAATCAGGAGGCTGTGAATTAGATCCTATGTAGAGGCAGATATTTCTCTCTCTGGGCACAATGTGAAAATATCTGCTGCAAACTCTGCATTGGTGACAGGAAGGGCATCCGGCCAGTAAACACTCAGCTCCATATAGTTGCCCTGACTCCATCCCAATGCAAGGGATTACAGCAGTGGTGGGATTCAAGTAATTTAACAACCGGTTCTCTGCCCTAATGATTTCTTCCAACAACCAGTCCAAACTGCTCAGGAAGTTAACAACCGGTTCTCCCGAAGTGGTGCGAACTGGCTGAATCCCACCACTGGATTACAGAGTCATTAAAAGACAAAAAAATTAGAAGCCATTACTTTTTATCACTTGAATAAGGGGCTTTGCCTCCGAGCAGCTCCCAAAATTCAGCCGGTTCTTGTCCCTCAGCCACAGTCTCTTGAAGTCCATCACAGATAATAGCAGCCAGCTCCTTAGCCATTTCTCGTTCATCTCCACTAGAACCCTGCCATGAAAATCACAGAAGTGGGTGAAAAAACCACAAGAGAAGTTGGGTAGAAATACTATCTAATTTCATCTCTTCTCAAACTTTCTTAAATAAAAAATATATGAATTCTCCCTCTTCCCTAAAAACCTAGATTCTGCATGTCAAATAATCATTTTATTTTAATTGTGCATGTATGAATGCACACCGTTCCTTTTGATGTAAAATAGTAAAATAAAAGGCCATTGTCATAATGACTTGGAAGTTAATGGGAGGCTAATGTAGACATTTTCTCCAACTCCTAAAGCTCTTGGTCTCACCTTGCCATACCATAGGTAATGGTCTCCCTGTGTCTTAAGCAAGAAGACATCATTGGAATTGAGAGAGGCAGCGGAAGCCGGCACCTCCACGGCTTTTCTGTTGAAAATCTCTATTCCACGGATCTGGAAGAGCCTCACTGGGGGTTCCAATTCATTTTTCTCTTTCCTGGATGTCCCGCCCTGCAGAGAATGTGACAAAAAAGCAGAACAAACCAACTTTGCTGCAAACCAAATTCGTGATGCAAAAGGAGCCCTCCAGGTATTTTTTAACCAACTCCCATCAACACAGCTGATGGCAAAGGATTCTGGGAGTTGTAGGCTGAAACATCTGAAAGATACCATGTAATTTAGACGTTTATTATTAAGATGATCTGCAGTTTTGTTAAGGTTAAAACTGGCTGAATAATTTTCATTTATCATGCAAATCACTGGAAGACTTGAAGGACCAGGTTAGGTTATTTCTAGGGAAAATCTGTTTAGTAACTAAGGATCAACATTGGCTTGATGGCACATAGTCAATCAAAATTTAATAAAAAAATATTTCAGGATGGAATGATATTATGACTTTCAAAATTGTTCTGTGATGATTTTCCAATGTCATTGGAATTATGCAATATTGTCACCACATATGGAAGACGGATCCAATCTGTTTTTATTGCAATCCCAATATTTCAGGGAAACAGAGATGCTAAGTTTAATAAACTGTAACTGGAATATTTGAAGTAAATTTAATACTTTTTCTGTTCCCACTGCTCCATCTCTATTAGCATATTCAACTTTTGCATCCATTTAATCATATCATCTTTGACTTGTTCAGATTCTGAGACATACTGTATTTTACTATATTTCACTGTGCCTAACGAATGTTGAGTATTATGAATTAGAAGATTTTTCGGATTCTCAAAATTCCCTTTTGTTTCCCTAATTCTTTTGTTGCTGAGCTGTTTATCTGAAGGTATTGAAACCAGTGAAGTGTGGGAATGCACCAGGTAGCAAAAGACTAAAAAATCTTTAATGCTGTCCTGTTCATAATAAAATCTTTTAATCTGAACAAATCATTGTCTTTCTGTTTCTTTAGTATCATCCTCAATATCAGTGGTGGGATTCAAGTAATTTAACAACTGGTTCTCTGCCCTAATGATTTCTTCCAACAACCAGTTTGCCAAACGGCTCAGAAAGTTAACAACCGGTTCTCCCGAAGTGGTGCGAACCGGCTGAATCCCACCACTGCTCAACATGGACATTCATAGGCAAGAAGGGGAATCTCTAAGTTTATTTCTTTTCTGTATTTGTCCCAGGCATTCAATGTTACTTAATAACAGAATAACAGAGTTGGAAGGATCCTTGGAGGTCTTCTAGTCCAACCCCCTACTATTTCAAATGGCTGTCCCATCTCATCTTAAAAACCTCAGGTGTTCAAACAACCTCTGAAGGCACGCCGATCCTCTGATTAATTGTTCTCACTGTCAGGAAATTTCTCCTTAGTCCTAGGCTTGTTCTCTCCTTGATTAATTTCCATCCATTGCTTCTTGTCCTGCCATATGTAATCTCTTGAAAATAACTTATTTTAGTTTGTGTCAACCAGAGGTGGTATTCAGCAGGTTCTGACCAGTTGTGGAGAACCGGTAGTGGAAATTTTGAGTAGTTCAGACAACCGGTAAAAACCACTTCTGACCGGCCCCGCCCCTATTTATTCTCTGCCTCCCAAGTTCCAGCTGATTGGGAGAAAATGGGGATTTTGCAGTAACCTTCCCCTGGAGTGGGGAGGGAATGGAGATTTTATAGTATCCTTCCCCTACCACGCCCACCAAGCCCCGCCCACAAAACTGGTAGTAAAAAAATTTGAATCCCACCACTGGTGTCAACCCAGATGTATCTGTGCGTCCTCTCTGGAAGATCTGCCTCTTCCACAGACAAGATGGAACTAAAAGACCCATTCTGGAATCCATTAGCCAACATAGGACTACAAGGTGAGGCCTTAGCAGAGGTTTTTATCCAGACATTTTTTCCCCAATAATCATTTTGCAAGGAACAATTGTTGCTATCTTTCAATCTCATTTGGAGCCTGAATGTCAGGGGCACCTAACCTGAGGCTACTGAGGGAAGTCACCCCTCCTAAAAGAATGAAATATTTTAAGAAATATTTAAAAAGGCAAAAGATTATATTTCCCTAAAGGAAAAACATGTTTCTAAAGACAGAAACTTGCTCCCTGCCCCCAGCAGATATCTGGTGCCCATTAAGAAAGACTGGGCCATCCTATCTACAAGACAAAAGACCTTCAACTCCCGGTGATGGGATTAAGACCTGACCCTTCAGGACATAATAGGATTATCTAGCAGCAGAGTTCACTGCATTGCAAAATCTCCTCAGGACATTACATCAGCCCAAGCTTCAATCAAACTTCTCAAACAGCCTACCGGATTAGCTACAACCCCTACAACAGCCAATAAAATATATGTTCTTGCACAGGAACAGGAAGTTCAAGTTCAAAGCCCAAGAGAAAGTATAAATATCCCTCACTTTCCACTCCATGGGGTCAGCTGCCCAGAACCACCCATGTGCTTCTGCTTCACCATTAAACACACTTTCCAATCAGCCTCCATGTTTCCAGTGTCTTTCTCCCAGCTTGGGAACTGAATCAGATGGACATATTTCCCAATACTACTGTATCATTTCTTTTATACTGCATGGTTTTTTCCTCCTCTGTTTCTGTCCAGGAGCAAAACAGAGTCAAAAAGCAAACATAACAAACTCATTAGCCATAAAATATCATCTGGTATTTCTCTCATGATCATTTTCAGAGAAGCCTAAAATTGCAGATTGTATTTGACTAGGGGTTGGACTTGTTTTTGTTTATTTGCTTGTTTTGTTGTTGTTTTTTTCCTCCAGAAAGAAAACTGAATCAAATGAAAGAATCCCACTGTCCATTAAAACTTACTTTGAACCTAACAGTCACCATTGTTTTGAGTTCAGACTTTAAGGAAACCTAACGCTAAGTACCAATTTTCCACCTCAGAATGTCTTTCCCCTGCAGTAAAAATGAGATAAAATGGCAATGGATGAGGCCCACTACATTTAAAAAGGCACCCCACCCTAATTGTGAAAAAGTTATTTTCAGTCAGGACTTCAAAGGCCTAGAATCTAATCCTAAATTCACAGTTTCCTCAGTGTGGCTGTTTCTATAGGTTTTCCAACTGAATCAAAATAGAAAGGTAAGGCCCCCAATTATCAATATTATGGCACTCTGAATTTGACTGTGACCTTTATTTTGATTCTAGACTCCAAGAAATTCTAATCCTAACCTAAGGGCTGATTCTCCTCTCACTGTCCATTTGTAGACATAGAATAACAGAGTTGGAAGACACCTAGGAGATCATCTAGTTCAGCCCTCTGCTCAAGCAGGAGACCCTACACCATTTCAGACAAATGGTTGTCCAATCTCTTCTTGAAAGCCTCCAGTGATGGAGCACCTAAAATTTCTGAAGGCAAGCCATTTGACTGGTTGGTTGTTCTTACTGCTAGGAAATTTCTCCTTAGTTCTAGGTTGCTTCTCTTCTTGATTAATTTCCATCCATTGCTTCTTGTCTTGACTTCTGGTGCTTTGGAAAATAGGTTGATCTATTCTTTGTATATTCTTTGTAGGAGCCCCTTAAATATTGGAACACTGCTATCATGTCTCCCCTAGTCCTTTTCAAAGACAAGACATACCGAGGTACTGCAATCAGGTTTTATGATTGCCCCCTTATCATTTTTGTTGCTCTTCTTTTCACTCTTTCAAGAATCCCAACACCTTTTTTTATATTGTAGTGACCAAAACTGGATACAATATTCCAAGTGTGGCCTTACTAAGGCTTTGTAAAGTGGTACTAACTAAAATTTCACATGATCTTTTTACCAAGAGCAAAATTGAAGATGCAAAATGGAAATGTAAGAGTTCCACTTAATTTGTACTGCAAATGTAACATTCACACTTGTTTTGTGTCTAGTCCTAAGGTCTTATGTGGAGATTTTCTATTAGAATGTCTTTTTCTCGTAGCTTTGTGAGATTCTTGTGTTGAATATAAAAAAGCACCCCAAATCTAACCATCACAGTCTTTTGACAGTCCCTAGTGTCAGGTGATCCTTATCCTAAACCTAAATACAGGTGTTTTTTTTTCTCAGAATATATTTGTCCCATAGTTTTTTCTACAAGGTAAACTAATCAAAAAGAAAATGTAATATGCTCACTATACAGTCTCAACCTGAATTTCAATGACATGCTTATTCTAAATTAGATTTCAGGAATTGCTAACCCTAACCTTAGATGCAAATCTTATCTCAGATTCAGTTTTTTCCATAGGATAAAACTAAGCCAAAAAAACCAACCCCAAAATGTAACAGCTCACCAAGGATAAAATATCAACTCCAATCTTATCATTGAGTTGGTGCAGTGGTTAGAGTGCAATACTACAGGCAACTTCAGCTGACTGCTAGCTACAGTTCAGCAGATCAAATCTCATCGGGTCAAAGTTGACTCAGCCTTCCATCCTTCCGAGGTGGGTAAAATGAGGAGCCAGATTGTTGGGGGCAATAGGCTGACTCTGTAAACCACTTACAGAGGGCTGTAAAAGCACTATGAAGTGGTATATAAGACTAAGTGCTATTGCTATTGCTACCCACTGCTTAAAAGTCATTGTCAAAATCAAATTAAATGAGTGTTGGCATGCAATGTAATTAAACATCACCCATCTGAATAAGTATTTTGCGGGAGTTTCTAGCCAAGCTAAGGAAGCCCATTCTTATTACCCTGAATCAGACAAAATCTATTAGTTTAAAGTATTATGTTAGGAAAAATCAACTGCAGATGTGGTACAAGTTTTTGTGCAGAATTATACTCCATAAATGGTCTCTTAAGTTGAAAAAAATCATTAACAGATTAGTTATTTAAATACAAAGTTAATTCTTGACATTGAGGCATGCTGAGAAATCTTAGTCTGCTTCTCTTCTATGAAAGGAATTATAATTTTCAGTAAGACGCCTAAAGTAACCTAGTATCTTTTATCATCTACAGAGCCAATTCTGTATACTTTTTTCAGAAATTGCGTAGCAAAAAAATTAGTGGTAAGAGGGAGAAGTCCGTATTTAAAATTTATTTCAATCTTCCAGAGTCTTTGAACTTTGTACAAAAAGTGTCACTGTGTACAAAAAGTGATCCAGCCTGATTATTGTATTTCCAGCAATTTTTGAGCATGAGTTATCTGTTTTGGCAATCAGTTCGGTGGCAAGAAAAAGCCAATGAATAACCATCTTGCACCAATTTTCTCTGAATGTCAGATCTTTGCGGTAAATGTAATATTTGTTTTCTATTGGCATCATCATTGCTGCATATCAAATGTACAGATTTACAGATAACAGAGTTGGAAGGGACTTTGTAGGTCATCTAGTCCAACCCCCCGCCCAAGCAGGAGACTCTACATACAAATGGCAGTCCAATCTCTTCTTGAAAGCTTCCAGTGATGAAGCTCCCACTACCTCCGAAGGCAAGCTGTTTCATTGGTTGATGGTCCTCACTATTAGAAAATTTCTCCTTACTTCTAGGTTGAATCTCTCCTTGATCAACTTCCCTCCGTTATTCTTTGTCTGGCCTTCGGCTGCCTTGGAAAATAGTTTGACCCCCTTCCTCTCTATGGCAGCCCCTCAAATACTGGAATACTGCTATCATGTCTCCCCTGGTCCTTCTCTTCACTAGACTAGCCATACCGAGTACTTGCAACAGTGCATCGTATGTTTTAGCTTCCAGTCCCCTAATCATCTTGGGTTGCTCTTCTCTGCACTTTTTCTAGAGTCTCAACATCTTTTTTATAGTGTGGTGACCAAAACTGGGTGCAGTATTTTTGTGGGAGAGTAGATGCTGCATAAACCTGTTTCCTACCTCAAAGATAACAAGTTTGCCTTTGAAGATGGACAGGAAGTGACGTGGCTCCTTGCCCATATTCACTCGGACCTGCACAGGTTCCCCATTGAATTGTTGATCCATTTGCACTGCAAGGTAAGCCGAGGCTGCAAGCTCATCCACTGTTGTATGACGTCCCTGGATAACATAGAGAAAACGCTACATGGTTTAATTGGGAAGGAATTGTGGCTCCTATTGTCATCTTACACTTACAGTACACATTGGTTAAAAATCACCACTTGTGTGTCTCATTAGTGGTCTTGGAATTAGACTGGCGAGATCTGGGTTCAAATCTCCATTTAGCCCTATCATCACTGGCTGATTGTAACATCAGGGTCTCTCTGTCTAATCTACTTCACAAAATGTTTTATCTTATGTCGGTGAAATCTCTACCTAAGCTTGTTATGGAGAGATTTGAATTCCGATTTTATAAGAGTAGGTACAAACACTTTGGATTAATTGCAAGAGATGATATAAATCTACTTCACAGGGAACTAATACATCTTTCTCTCCAGCTAGCTTTGAAATTTCAGTTGTAAAACACTATGATGATATATCTGTGGCGATTCTCAGTCTCCATGTTTTCATCATAGCCGAGACCACTATGATGAAAACAGCAATCTTGAAAAGGAGTGATCCAATTTTCTGTCCTTGCATCAATTGTCGCACTGAAATACTGACATTTATCCTTATATTTTCTCCTCCACTGCTAAAAACATGGAAGTGGGGAGGATTAAAACAAGGCAATGACACATAAATAAAAATCTGGGCCTGTTCCTAAACAACCTGGCTCCAGTGCCATCTATATGGAGGACATTCTGTTGAAATTGCTAATATATATATTGTGGACCTAGGAAGATGCATGGAGGGTTCAAGGAAACAAATCACTTTATAGCAGATTCTAGCACGACATAAATATTCTCAGGCCTTGGAGAACAATTCTTTCATTGCGTAGCCAGATCCAGTGCATAAGCCAGCGCTTCCTAACTTTTTCCCTTCATGACCCCAAACCCCTTAGCAGAATGTCCTTTTTACCCAATGTAGGGAAAACACTTTAAGTCAATCTAAATATCCCTGTTGTGATAGGTTCATGTGTTGTTACCCAAACAAAATCCACTTTTACCCAATTTGGGATAATTGGAATGAGCAATAAGTAAATCTTGAAATGTAATTCAATTACCGTATTTTTTGGAGTAAAAGACGCACCTTTTTCCCCCCTAAAAGGGGACGTCTTATACACCAAATGTAGCCCCGCCCAGTAGTGGGATTGAGCCAGTTCGCACCACTTCGGGAGAACCGGTTGTTAACTTTCTGAGCAGTTTGGCAAACTGGTTGTTGGAAGAAATCATTAGGGCAGAGAACCGGTTGTTAAATTACTTGAATCCCACCACTGGCTCCGCCCACCCATTGGCCCCCACCCTTTGGCTTCTGCCTCCCAGCAGTTACCTCCTTGCAGCAAGCAGCAAGAAGAAACAGCTCGTTTCAGCTTCAGCACAGCCTAATTAGCACAAGTTAATTGGCTCAGCCTTCCGACTCTTAGCTGTTTTGCTTTCAGCTGTTTTGCAGGGCCTCTGCTGCTTGCTGCAAAGAGGTAAATTGCTGGAGCAGATTTTTTTTTTTGTGCTAATCAAGCTATGCTGAAAACGAAAATGAAAGTAAAGCAGGCTGCTTGCTGTTTGCTGCAACGAGGCAAAATTGCTGGGAGGCAGAGACAGAGGGAGATTTCTTTTTCTTCTTTTCCTCACCAAAAAAGGTAAGTGCGTCTTATAGTCCAGTGTGTCTTATACTCCGAAAAATACAGTATATCAACTATGGGCAATTCAGTCCTGGTTTAAATTCAAAGAAATTGCTTGCACCTGTTAAGAATGTCTATGGAGATTCTCAGTCATCCAGGTCATGGTTGTCCCAATGGTGCTTTTTAAAAAGGCAACTGGACTTTTTTGTTTTTTCCTTGAAGACGTTTCACTTCTCATCCAAGAAGCTTCTTCAGTTTAGAGCAAGAGCTTCTTGGATGAGAAGCGAAACGTCTTCAAGGAAAAAAACAAGAAAGTCCAGTGGCTGTCAGGGTTCCAAGTAACACCCCGCAACAGAATCAAAACTCCAAGGCAGCCATTTTCCTCAAAGCTTGAATTTATTAGAAATGTCATATTGGCACATCTGGGAAAACCCAAATCTGAAAGCCCCGGGTTTTCCACACCCAAAGTAAAGTCGAAGTTCCTTCCCCTCCTTCCACATGTGCATCACATTGTCCAGTCAGGTCACTGTCCCAACTGTAGTTGACTTCCAGTCACGCCTCCCCAGGTGCAGGTTGAATGTCCTTGACTCCCAAGGGAAAAACGTTGTTATGACTACACACCCCACACTATCTCCAGAGCCCCCTCCCGTTCCCACAGCTTGCCCATCCACCGCTGTGGCAGCCCTGAAGACTCCAATTAAAGATGGCTTCAGGGCTGACAGTTGCCTTTTTTGGGACATCTGTTTAGAAGCTTTACATTTGAGATTCTACACCTACCTGCCAGATGTAGAGTATGTAATGCGGCTTATTTTTCAACTCATAGGTATACAGGATTAAATAGCAGTCTCCACCATAGAAAAATCCATGCCATTGTTTGTCCACTTCTACCAACTCCAGGTTCTCAATCCTCCAGATCTAGAGATGATGAAATAAAGGACAGATATAGCTGCTGTTGGGGAAAAAATGTATAGCCTTTCTAATTTTTAACTTTTTGAGATGGATGATAATAATAATAATAATAATCAGAATCAGAATAATCAGAATAATCAGAATAATAATAATAGGAAGAAGAAGAAGAAGAAGAGGAGGAGGAGGAGGAGGAGGAGGAGGAGGAGGAGGAAGAAGATGATGATATGGATCCCTCCAAATGTCAAAAACTAAGAGACCAACAATCCTATTCTATAGTCAGTATATATAATAGGAATGTAAAGGACTCCCTGAGGATTTTACTCCGCTAGTCGTTGCTGACTATAAGGGGCAGCATTGCTCATTTCCGTTTCATGGAGCCAGCATTGTCCAAAGATGTTTCCGGGGTCGTGTTGCAAGCATGATGTCACAGTGTGCTGTTACAGAGTGCAGAATATATAATGCCTGGCATGATAATGATGCTATGGTGTGCATCTCTGTGCCTGCAGAATTCGCTATTCCCTATCAGAGATAGAATAGAATGAATGAGCTGGAAGAGACCTTGGAGGTCTTCCAGTCCAGCCCCTTGCTCAAACAGGAGAAACTATACCATTTCAGATAAGTGACTGTCTAGCCCACCCTTTTTGCCATCGTGTGCCGGAGGGGGGGCAAGTCGCATATGCGCCCTGCCCCCATGCATGCGTGGACAATCCCCCCCTCCCCCCCCCCCCGTTCTTGGCACACGATGGCCCATTTTTCTCTCTCTCCAAGCTCCAGAGTCTTTCTAGGAGCTTGGGGAGGGTGAAAATGGCCTCCCCCCGACCCCCGGAGGCCCTCCGGAGGCAGGAAATGAGCTGTTTGTCAACTTCCAGTCCAACCAGAAGTTGGAAAATGGCCCATTTCCTGTCTCCGGAGGGCTTCAGGGGGGTGGGGAAGGCCATTTTCACCCTCCCCAAGCTTCTAGAAAGGCTCTGGAGCCTGAGGAGAGAGAAAAACGGGCCTTCCCCAACACCCCCCGAGACCCTCCAGAGGTAGGAAACAGCCTGTTTCCTTACTTCCAGTGGGCCCAGAAGGCCCAAAAATCAGCTGGCCGGCACATGCATGTATGCTAGAGCTGAGCTTGCATGCCCTCTGATATGGCTGTGCATGCCATAGGTTCGCCATCACGGGTCTAGTCTCTTTTTAAAAACATCCAGTGATGGAGCGCCCACAACTTCTGAAGGCAAGCTGTTCTACTGGTTTATTGTCCTGACTGTTAGGAAATTTCTCCTTAATTCCAGGTTGCTTCCCTCTTTGATCAGTTATCAAGAAGGTTCCATTTAAGAAAGGGGGGGGGGGGGGAATAAAAGTCGGGTTATACTCGCAAGAAAGTCAACAGAGGGAATCCAGAATTCCACAGCAGAAAACAGAAATTGTAACTCTTACCTCAACGTTTCCTTCCCCGTCATCTACCATCCTCTCCTGGGCTGCCAGCTGTGGCAAAGCATGCAAGGCAATAACGTCAAATCTCTCCTGGCTCACCTTAGCTTGAAAAGAAGGAGGGGATCATTCAGACCAGAGCTCTGTAAGGGGGGAAAGCATGCTCTCACACGAAGATGGGCGAAATTAAAGAAACCGAAAGCATTCGCAAATCATGATTAAGTAGAGGCATATCACAAATCAGATTGGCCTGAATTAGGCAAGAAGAAGGCATGGATCTCCAGAGATTGCTAAACTATTCAGGACATGTAATCCTCGACTTCCAACAGTTCGTTTAATGACAGTTCAAAGGGAAAAAATTGACATATGATCATTTTTCATACTTACAACCATTACAGCATCCCCATGGTCACGTGATTTACATTCAGACGCTTAGCAACCGGTTCATATTTATAACGGTTGCTTTGTCCCGGAGTCATGTGATGACTCTTTTTTGCAATCTTCTGAGAAGCAGAGTCAATGGCGAAGCCAGATTCACCTAACAACCTGTTACTAACTTAACAACTGCAGTGACTCACTTAACAACTGTGGCAAGGTAGGTCGTAAAATGGGGAAAAGCTTGCTTAACAAACTCCTCACTTAGCAACATAAATGTTGGGCTCAGTTGTGGTCGTAAGCCAAGGACTACCTGTATCTCCCTCATAAAACCTGCAATGATAGGGAGAAATTGGCCATTAATCCATTTGTACCAACCATTCAGCAACCGCTGGCAGCTCATAGTTTTTCTACCTCTGGCATGTGGGTTGAAGAGCAAGTTACTCTCTAGTGCTGGGACGGCAAATCTATGGCACGCGTGCCAGAGGTGGCACACAGAGCCCTCTGCTGGCACATGTGCCGTCGCCCCAGGTCAGATCTCTGTGGTGTTTCTTTCCTGAGCTTCTGTTTCCCTGAAAACGACAAAACAGAAGCTCACGAAAGTAAAAGATCTTACCTCTTGCCGCACTGCTGGTGTTGGGATGCCCTGCTTCCTGCCAGCCAGTTGGTCTTCAGGTGCATGTCCACACATGCACTCATTCACACATGTCCATGCATGCGCATGTTCATGCATGTTCACACATTGTGTGTTTGCACACGCGCACCTTTCAGTTTGGGGATATCACGTGCGCAGTTTGGCCACTCGATGTCTAAAAGGTTCGCCATCACTACTCTAGTGTTTTATCCTAAACTTAACAAAAGGGTGGGTGGGTGGGAGGAGCCAAGAGCTAAAATTCTGGATAAGAAGTTTAGGAATCCAGGGATTAATGTTGCAGATGATGACAGAATATTATTACAGAAGGAGAGATCGGCAAGAGCTCTGGTGGCTCAGTAGATTAAAGCACTGTTATTAACATCCACTTACATCTGCTGCCTGCAGTTACTGCAAGTTCAAATCCCACCAGGCTCAAGGTTGACTCAGCCTTCCATCCTTTCTAAGGTAGGTAAAATGAGGACCCAGATTGTGGGGGCAATAAGCTGACTTTGTATAAATATACAAAAGTATGAAGGCTATTGCTTAACACATTGTAAGCCGCCCTGAGTCTCCGGAGAAGGGCGGCATATAAATCAATTTTTTTAAAAAAAATTGTCTGTCTTGGAGCAAGGATTTGCGCAAGGGTGAATAATGACTGAGCAGCTGAGGCTCCCAGTTCAGATTTCCAGCTTACTGCAGTGACATGTGGTGTGTGTGTGCGTAAAATTCCTGCTTTCATCCTAAAAAAATCCATCCATCTCCAAATCGTGTTGATGAGATGGTTTCAGCATGGAAATCATTACATTTAGATTTTACCTTTAGTTTCTACAACCCAAGATGGCACATATAATGTTCCGACCTCCTATTTTTCCCCACAATAGCCCTGTGAGGTAAATTAGGCTGCAAAGCCGCCCAGCTGGCTTTTGTGACCATTTAGCCCAGCAGCGCCTAACTAATACACCAAATTGGCTCTCTATTACTTGAACTGATCACTCAAGCGCAGCAAAAAAGACCTAGAGAGCTCTATAATTCTTCGGTGCCATCTAATGGCCGTCTGAATTAGCCCTGGGATTCTGTAGCCTTGTTACAAGATGGTTTCAACGACAGGAAAAAAAATCAGATCAGGATGTTGTGAAATTCTCTTTTCAGATGGCATACAGCATCATATTCAGCAACAAGATCTTTCTTACCGATTCTTCCCATGTTGTGGGCTGTTCCTAGCCCTACAGTCTGTTCCTGGACTGTCCAGTTTTGAAACAGCTGCTTGAACATGGCAGATTCTGCTCCATCGTGCACCGTCTCCACATTGGTGCTAGAAGAATAGTCTTTCTTCTTAATAAATTCCTATAGGAACAAGACAAACAGCATAACAACTCTGTTTACACCCTAACTCTTATCACCCCAACTCAGTGTTGGCAACTTTAAGATGTGTAGACTTAGGAAACTGGTTGGGGAATTCTGGGGATTGAAGTCCACGCAGCTTAAAGTTGTCAATGTTGAAACATATTGCTTTCAGTAAATCTGGCTTTTGCATTTCAACAGAACATTGACGAATGTTTGTTAATAGAAAAGCTGTGAGGAGTAACTGATCTGTTCTGCCAAATTAGATAACAGAAGTGAAAATGGTTATTTACAGTAGATGAGCATGATTCTGCCGACTTGATTCTGTGGAAGTGACAATTGTATGGGTCTTGAGAAACATAAAGCAAGTTGAATGCAATGAAATGGAGTATATCCGAAGTGTGTATGATAAAAGAGAGTTTTTTGAATGGGTGATGAATTAAGCTGGATTGAATCCAAATCAGTGATTAGCTGGAAGGAAGTCTATTGACGTAATTGGGTTATATAGAAAGAATGACTTAGGAGAACAGGTCGAGGGAAAGGAGAAGACGACGAAAGGCGTGGCTGGACAGAGATGACCAAATCCTACAAAAGTTAAAAGAATAAAAGGGAAGACACAGAGTAGTGTGTATGGAAGGTGTGAGGGCAAAGACGGTTTGCCGTGAGAAAAATTTCCACAGTAATAGAGCGAATAGTGATAGTATAAATCATATCTACATCTACATCTACCGTGTTTCTCTGAAAATAAGACCCTGTCTTATATTTTTTTGAACCCTGAAATAAGCACTTGGCCTTATTGCCATGCGCTCAAAAGCCCGATTGGGCTTATTATCAGGGGATGTCTTATTTTGGGGGAAACAGGGTACATCTATATCTACATATAGATAGATGGATAGATGGATATTTATTTATTTAGTAAATTTTTATACCGCCCTTCTCCCGAAGGACTCAGGGCGGTGTACAGCCATACTAAAAAACAACATATACCCATAAAATTTAAAAACAGATAGATGGATAGATGGATAGATGGATAGATGGATAGATGGATAGATTTATAAATATAGATAATAGATATAGATATATAGATACACACACACACACACACATATCCTTTCCTTTTTCTTTTACAATTAAAACGTTTTTATTAGTTTTATTGCTTTTTTATTTTTTATTATTAACCATATGCTGTATTTTTTTGGCTTACTATTTCTTACTTCTTTTCTGCTGTTTTTGTAACACTGCAGACCCCAAAAGGGAAATGTATAATAGATACACCGGTATATAGTTGCCTTTTCTCTCCAACAGTTTTTCTTAGATATATTATCATATCTGGGCTGCAAAAAGCCAGACAACCGCAAGATGGCAACAAAGCTACATAAGGTTCTCACTCTACTGTCTTAATAGGGCTGATTCAGAGCTTCACCCCTGCAGATCTGAGCAGTAGTTCATGCGTACAATAGGCTTGTTGAAGATCCTGTTCTGTCTAGTGATTACTGTATGTGTACAGTCTGCAAAGGTTTGGGTTGTCCTATTAGAATAGAGCCTGATGCAAATTAACACTGATCTTTAAAAAAACAAACAAACTTACACACAAGTGTGTTACAATTTTTAAAAATATTTCACACCACTAGCAACTGGAGCATTTAAGCTTTACGTTTTAAAGTGACCACATTAAGAAATCTATTTATAATTTAGTTTTTAAAAGTGAAAGAATTGGGAAGCGGCCATTTAAGTTGGAACGGATTACTCCACCATACCAAGGCTTTCGACATGGCTGTTTGTTTCTCCAGCTTAGTGGCTCCTTTCCCCTTCCAGACATAGATTTTCATCCCGCTGTGATCCAGAATGTAGCAATCCTAAAGCCCAAAGGAGATCATTAAGAGTATGGTATAAATAGTGTAAAACACTTATTGCAAAAAAAAAAAAAAGTTCAAATCAGTGCAAAAATGGATTTCATAGGCTGCTGAATTCAGGGGTGAAATCCAGCAGGTTCTGACAGGTTCTGGAGAACCGGTAGCGGAAATTTTGAGTAGTTCGGACAACTGGCAAATACCACCTCCGGCTGGTCCCAGAGTGGGGTGGGACGGGAGATTTTGCAGTATCCTTCCCTCAGGAGTGGGGAGGGAATGGAAATTTTGCAATATCCTTCCCACAGGAGTGAGGAGGGAATGAAGATTTTGCAGTATCCTTCCTACAGGAGTGGGGTGGGAATGGGGATTTTGCAGTATCCTTCCCCCAGGAGTGGGATGGGAATGGGGATTTTGCAATATCCTTCCCCTAGGAGTGGGGAGGGAATGGGGATTTTGCAGTATCCTTCCCTCAGGAGTGGGGAGGGAATAGAGATTTTGCAATAGCCTTCCCCCAGGAGTGGGGAAGGAATGGGGATTTTGCAGTATCCTTCCCCCAGGAGTGGGATGGGAATGGAGATGTTGCAGTATCCTTCCCCTGCCACGCCCACCAAGCCACACCACACTCACCAAGCCACGCCCACAGAACCGGTAGTAAAAAACAATGGATTTCACCACTGGCTGAATTGGTTTTACAGCAATTGTGAAATTGATAAAAAAATTAAGAATCCTAATTTCCTGCCCACACCCCTGACAAAAAGACTATAGGAAAATGCCTCTACACAGCTTGGACCATTCATCCACCTGGCTCAGTTCTCCAAGTTTTTAAGGCAAGAGTTCTTAGTCTTACCAGAAATCCCTCTTCAGCAAAGGCTGAAGCACAAATCCCTCATGAGCAAAATAGGTGTCCGCTACTAAACTAAAGCCCCTGTCAAAACACCAACCCTAAATTGAACAGTGAGCAAAACTATTTGATATACTTTGTGTGGTAGCAGGATAAGGTCGAGTTTATTGTAGGGATCCGCAAGTGACAGACAAGTGGAGAAAAATTTCCACTTGTAGCGTTCGCATATGCCCAGCTGTATTCACACAACACACTGAGATTGTTCTGTCCCCTCCCTGCTTCAGGAGCCCAGACAAGCACACACACAAACAGAAGTGTATGAAAGTCGTTTATTCACCATTCATAAACAACAAGCTGGCAGCGAGCCCGGGAGAGATAAAGACAGCTGTTATTTTGAGTTGCCACGGCCAGTCCCTGATAAGGCTCTCTGGCATGTCCAAAAACAAACAGTCTTAAGGTTAGCAAACACTTATCTGATGCAGTACTTCAGGAAACAAGCAGCCAAGTTAATAATTTGTTCGTCACAAAAGCCAACAAGGTAAGGTCAGCTCCTTTTATACCTTGTGGGGCGTTGGCTTTGTGACTCATCACCTCGTGCTCGGCCCCACCCACTCCTTTGCTGAGCCCGTCTCTCTGATCGTCACCACCTGGGATTAATCCACTCCCTCTCCTCATTAACGTCTGACTCAGAGGAGCTTTCCTCTTCAGGGCTTTCAGCTGGGGCCTGGAGTGGTGCCAAACCAGACGGGCCAGGAGAGGGGGGGCCTTGCCTCCTCCTCCTCTTCACTTTCGGAGGGTTCTTCCTCTGAAGGTCCGGGCTCGGGAGCCGAAGACACAACAGAGATACAACTCAGCCAATCACGTTTTAGCCTAGCCAATTGTGCAAACCCCAAGCTATGTTATTAATGTTCAAGAGTATCATTTGGCAGAAAATAACTAAACTGACTAAACTGATTAAGTTGACCACAGCAAACACAAACTTATCTCTCCAAAATCTTGTCCCATCATATGTTTGCCATATGTTTGGATTTTAATTAAATATTTCTCGGAAAACACTGTCGGCAAAAGAACGTAGGGCTTCAATCCACTTTATGTAATAATCCAACAGGCAACTCTGTTGATGTATTAGAGGAGGGGTGTTAAACTCAAGGCCTGGGGGCTGGATCTGGCCCGCCGGGTGCTTAGATCTGTCCCATGGGGCCAACCTGGAAACAGTGAAGGATCGGCCCGCAATGGCTCTGCCAGCGAAAATGGAGCTCGGGAGCCAGTTTTCGCTGGCAGAGTGCTCGGGCCACTACCCAACACGAGTGACGTTGAGCTGGCCACGCCCACCCTGACCACAACCAACCTGGCTACTGAGGTCAAACACAACCCTGATGGGGCCCTCAATGAAATTGAGTTTCACACCCCTGTATTAGAGCTAAGAAGCTCAGTTTAGCACCATTTATGCCATGTCAATCTTAGACTTACATTGTGGTTTAATAATTCCTGCCTGAGAGGACGTTTGGCTTCTTCTGTAATTTCTATTTGTCCTCCAGAGTCTGTAACACTAGAAAAGAAGACAAGATTGCTTGTTTGGTTAGTTTGAGTGCTGGAAATGGCAGCATTCCTGAACTATTTCTTTTAGAATTTCTTACAGGTACGATTAATTCTTCCCGGAATATCCGGTGTGAAGTATGAGCATGAGGCCATGCAAGTAAATGTTAATTAATTGATTGATTAAGGGTAAGTTAACCATCACAAATTAAATACTTATATCAATACTTCCCATTCTGACACATTTCAATAGAGACAATTACCATTTCATCTCTAATACTATAAGTAACTGATGCATAAGCATGTCTGAATCCATCCAGAGAGACCATCATTCAGCTGTGTGATTCATTAGCTGGTCCTTCTCTGTTTTAATACCTTGGTAGTTAGTTTGTGTGAGGGACGTGGTCGCTCAGCAGCGAAGACGCTGAGCTTGTCAATCGAAAGGTTGGCAGTTCAACGGTTTGAATCCCTAGTGTCGCGTAATGGGGTGAGCTCCCGTTACGTGTCCCAGCTTCTGCCAACCTAGCAGTTCTAAAGCATGTAAAAAATGCAAGTAGAAAAATAGGGACCATCTTTGGTGGGAAGGTAACAGCATTCCATGCACCTTTGGTGTTTAGCCATGCCGGCCACATGACCACGGAGATGTCTTTGGACAGCACTGGCTCTTCGGCTTTGAAACGGAGATGAGCACCGCCTGCTAGAGTCAAGAATGACTAGCACATATGTGTGAGGGGAACATTTACCTTTACCTTTAGTTAGTTTGTGATTGTATTAACTACAGTCTGGCAAGATGGAATGATTTGTGAATGTTCAGCAAGTATATAACCCTGACCTAGAGCCAAAATGTTAAGTTACTAATCTATAATCTATAATTTTATAGATCTTATTTAAAGCAAAACAAATATCTAGAAAAATAGCGACCTATCAAGTAAGTAGCATCAGTGAAGAAGTTCCAATAAACTTCAGAGATAGTTTGAAAGATAACTACAGTAGCTTCAGAGATAATTTTGGTTTGGGTTTTGAAACCATTCACAGGCCTACAAATTTGGACCAATAAGATTTAGTATTTTATCTAGATTGACATGTTTATTCCAGCTTTTCTTGCCTGACTGACATTATTCTGGCTTTACCATCACCCTGCAATGTTAGCTCCACATACTTCCCTTTAGTTGCCATCTACTCCAGTCTGCCTCTTTCCTTGCCTTGACAAACCAAATTCTATAAGCTTCAATGCATGATTCTCCAGTTTCCCCAAAATCTCACGTTTCCTTTCCTTTCCAAAGTGTTGCTGAAAGCTAAAGTTGGCAGTTTTTGCTTTCTTCCAATCCAGACCCATCTAGGATGTCTATAACATTTTTTCAATGGAAGTTTCATCAACATTCACAATCCATCCCAGTCGTGCAATTGCTCCATCAATAACAACTATGGTCAAGTCTTGGCTATGAGTAAAAATTTTCAACACACCAATAGAGGAAGAGGCTGGCCTTCTGCTGTTGGTCCACCATCTCATCAGAAATGGCAGGTTTGATTTCCTGAGTCCTTTCTCCCAGCTCACTCTCCAACACTTTCATCAAATCTGAACTGGCTTCTTCGTCGTCACCCTCAATGACTCCAATTTCAGCACGGCCTCCACGTTCTCTATCGCGGATATCTTGGGCAAGAAGCATAGCCTAAGAAAGAGAAAAGGAACATGGGAAGTCACCTCATATGAAATTAGACTATTGACCAGTCTAGCTCAGTTCAGCTGATCCTGCGTGGCATTGATTCTCTATATGCCATATTAGGAAATTTATTGATTATCTGTCAAAATTCTAGAGCTATTCATCTCACCCAAAATGACTCTTACAGTAAAACCAAGAATTAAAACATTTTGCAAACCAATTAAAAGTATGTTGTTGTTGTTAGTTGCAAAGTTGTATCTGACCCATCATGACCCCATGGACAATGTTCCTCCAGGCCTTCCTGTCCTTTACCATCCTCTGGAGTCCATTTAAGCTCACGCTAATGCTTCAGTGACTCCATCCAGCCACCTCATTCTCTGCCATCCCTTTCTTCTTTTGCCCTCAATCGTTCCCAGCATTAGGCTCTTCTCCAGTGAGTCCTTCCTTCCCATTAGGTGGCCAAAGTATTTGAATTTCATCTTCAGGATCTGGCCTTCTAAAGAGCAGTCAGGGTTGATCTCCTCTAGGACTGACTGGTTTCCTCGCCTTGCAGTCCAAGGGACTCACAGGAGTCTTCTCCAGCACCATAGTTCAAAGGCCTCAATTCTTTGCTGCTCAGCCTTTCTTATGGTCCAACTTTCACAGCCATACATTGCAACTGGGAAAAGCATAGCCATGACTATACGCACTTTTGTTGGCAGGGTGATGTTTTTGCTTTTTAGTATGCTGTCTAGGTTTGCCATAGCTTTCCTTCCAAGGAGCAAGCGTCTTTTAAGTTCTTGGCTGCAGTCTCTATCTGTGGTGATCTTGGAGCCCAGATGGGGATTAAAAGCATAAATATGGCTAAAGAAGACCATGAGAGGGAATATGTTTACATGCAATATAACCAGCATCCAGGTTTCCTATTACCTGGCGCTCCCCAGGCTTGCTGAAAACAAACACATTTTGAGAACTTTATGGAAGGACATAAGGGTTGGGGCTAACCTCACCACAGGAAGGATTATGTGTAAGAAGATGAATGCCATGGCAGAAAACAGTTACTTCCTAGATCCTGTCAGATGAAATGCAGATGGTACCCACAGCATGTCTCTCTGTGGACCTGATGGGACCGGTGGATGTCCCTCAGGGAAGCGATGGTCCTTCAGGTAACCTCAAATTGTCTCTGCCTTTTCTGAAGTTGCTAGCGATTGAACCCAAGACCTTTTGCATGCTAGCCATCCACTCTTCCTCTGAGTTTTGCTTGCCATGGTGTTACCATAAGCAAATATAGCTCATTTCATAACTTCTTTTAGCTGTGTGTGGCTTCATGTACACCACAGATACACAAGATGAAGGCCTAGAAATTCACGTAGCCGCAAAAGGTTTAAGTATGATCCTTCAAAACAACATTAAATAGAAGAGAATATTTGTAACTCAGGATTGAAATGGGTGGAGGTGGGGGTGTCCTTGGTACTCTCAGAACGTGGTTGTTTTCTTGCAGACACTTCATTACCAGCTAGGCACTGATTATGTTACCTAGTTTGGTAATGAAACATCTGCAGGAAAACAACTAAACTCAGAGAAGACCCCATCCAATACTAAATGCTGCCTTAAAATCTACATTTGCATGTGATACAAGGGAGAAATGGTTAAACACGTGAAAATTAATCTTGATAATGACAATGATTTAATTTATATTAAAATGATAGGAAATGATTTCATTAAATCTTAAATTTAGTTTTCAGTTTGGGACAGACCCATTCTTTATCCTAGCAATTTCTGGTTTTGGAATAAGATCTTCAGCTCAAAGTTCTATATCCACAGAAGCTGATCTATAAAAACAATAGTTCTATAAAACTTACGTTCATGATGATATTGAAACAAATATAACAAAAGAGTGTTTGCCTTCCATTTGTCTTAACATTTTTTCCTTGTTCCCAAGGAAGGGAATTCTTGTCTTCCCCACTCCATGGCCTTAAGAAAGGACATGCCTGACTCAGGGACAACAGGAACAAAGAGAAACCCAAATGTGCTTTTTCAAGAGGCAACTGGACTTTCTTGTTTTTTCTTTGAAGACGTTTTACTTCTCATCCAAGAAGCTTCTTCAGTTCAGCTTCTTGGATGAGAAGCGAAACGTCTTCAAAGAAAAAAATGCCTCCTACTAAGGCAGCATTTAACATTCAGCTGCCTGCAATTACTGCGAGTTCAATTCTCACCAGGCTCAATGGTGACTCAGCCTTCCATCCTTTCTAAGGTGGGTAAAATGAGGACCCGGTTGTGGGGACAATAAGCTGACTTTGTAAATATACAAAAGTATGAAGGCTATTGCTTAACGTATTGTAAACCGCCCTGAGTCTCCGGAGAAGGGCGGCATATAAATAAAATTTTTTTTAAAAAACCCAGAAAGTCCAGTGGCCTCTTGAAAAAGCACCTTTGGGACCAGCATGACCTGGGTGACTGAGAATCTCCATAGACATGAACAAAGAGAAAGTTTTGCAAAATTCCTGTGGGTCATAGATTCTCAGATGGAGCTGAAAAGAAGTACCATAATCCAAGCAACCCTGCTAAACTTTTGGTCAGTATCTAAAACAATACCTTCAGCCGCTCCTGCTTGTTGCTTTCTGGACCATTCCACTGGACAATGATTTTACCCAGATCTAGGAGGAATACATCACCAAGGTTAAAGCTGTCCCAGCTTATCTCCACCTGCAGATGAGGAGCATACAAGAGCAGACAGGGAATGATCAAAAGATGCAGTCAATCATAGCGCGTGGTTTATGTGAAATGCAGGAGTCAAACCACGGTTGGGACTCAAACTCACCTCTCTGGCCATAACGTTCCTTTTTCCTTTGACATGTAGAAGCCGCTTGATATTGTAGACATTGGTCTCTGTATGGTTGAAGCCAGATGCCCGGCCTCCTTTCTTGTAGCTGTCCCAAGTTAGAGGAAAAGGAAAAAGATATGATAGCCAGACAAGCCGGATAACAGTTACTGAGGATTAAGAATACTTAATTTTGATTTTGTGCTAAAGATGACCCTTAGAGCAGGGGTGAAATCCAGCAGGTTCTGACAGGTTCTGGAGAACTGGTAGCGGAAATTTTGAGTAGTTCGGAGAACCGACAAATACCACCTCTGTCTGGCCACAGAGTAGGAAGGGAATGGAGATTTTGCAATATCCTTCCCCCAGGAGTGAGGTGGGAATGGGGATTTTGCAGTATCCTTCCCCCAGGAGTGGGGTGGGAATGGGGATTTTGCAGTATCCTTTCCCTGCCACGCCCACCACACCACGCCACACTCACAGAACCGGTAGTAAAAAAAATTGGATTTCACCATTTCCTTAGAGATTTATACAACTAATACCACCTCTGTGTGTGAGAGAGGCTTTGTGGCTAATTGTTTCAGGAGAATTTAGGGGATTGCAGTGACTGGGAACAGAGAAAGTGGAGATGGGCTAGAGATCAAGAACGGAGATAACCAACTCCCATCAGTATAGTTCTGTCAGTTACTGTCAAGAATGGGTGGAGGATGTTTTGAGTCCACAGTGGGAAAGCCTGTTGTTTGCACCTACTGTGGTGTGACTATCCCCATCTAGTGGTTGGATTAAGTAATGCATATCCTGTAAATTCAGCTCACGGGTATTTTTAATAAAAGCAAACGGCATATTGTGGAAAGAAAATAATTCTTCTGCAATAGATGATCAGCACATCAAAGTGTCCTTCAGCAATTTTATGCTATGAAGTGCCGTAACTGACACTGAAGCAAATACATGGGGGAAAATGTTTCCCCCCCCCATGCCATCACTCTGCTAAACAACTAATTCCCACAACATTGTCAAACTACCTAGTAGCAGAGGTACATGGGTTTCAGCAGGTTCTAACCAGTTCTGGAGAACTGGTAGCGGACATTTTGAGTAGTTCAGAGAACCGGTAAATACCACCTCTGACTGGCCCCGCCCCATCTATTCTCTGCCTCCCGAGTCCCAGCTGATCAGGAGGGAATGGAGATTTTACAATATCCTTCCCCTGCCATGCCCACCAAGCCACACCCACCAAGCCATGCCACGCTGGCCAAGCCATGCCCACAGAACCAGTAGTAAAAAATTTTGAATCCCAACACTGTCTACTAGGGCTATATTACTATTATCCTTCTCATCTTTTCTATTAATTACCTGTTCCTTATCTTCTTATGACTATAACTTTGTGGCTTGTATCTTACAATTTATATTAATTGTTTTATTTAGTATCCTAGTATGATTTATGTTGATTGCTTGTTTTGTATCCTATGACTATCACTGAGTATGATTTATGATGAATGTATTTTATGATTATAATCATGATTTATCACTTGTTGCTTGTATGTACACTGAGAGCTTATATGCACTGGAGACAAATTCCTTGTGTGTCCAATCACATGTGCCCAATAAAAAAATATTCTATTTCTTCTATTTCTATTTCTATTATTTCTATTTCTATTTCTATTATTTCTA
>WNWU01000036.1:8161335-8173494 GCA_012654045.1 Ptyas mucosa
TACTAGGCCCAAAACGGGGCATGGGAGGGTGCGGCACCCCCCCTGCCTCCCATAGCCCTTTTTTGGGCCCAGGAGGCTGCAGGGAGGCCTATTAGGCCCAAAACGGAGGGCAGGGGGGTCATGCGCGCATGCGCAGGGGCGCATTACATTATGGGTGCTGGCACGCATGCACACTATCACGTGCAGTGCAGGCACGCTTTTGGCATACGACATAACCTATCATCTCAAAATATTCATAGAATTTCCAGAGGGATGGGATTTTATTCTCTCTTTTTTTTTTTTGTAATGCCAAAGGTGTTTATGTACTATGTCCTTAATAGCTTTAGATATTTTCTCCAGGCAAAGGTAATCTGCTTTGTACTAATCTGTTACAATACTACAAGCTACTTAAGTGCTTAAGGAAGAAAGCAATCCTTCCTTTCGTCAGTGCACTGCTTATGGAATTAACTCTCTCCCAAAGATATGACTTGAACCAATGCTGATTTTTTTCCCCCAAGATGCCAGATATTCCTTTTGTTTCACTTGCTCTGGCATACCATATGGCTTTTCATAGTTATTGGTTTTATCTACTCATCTACTTTGTCATGATGATTTACTACTCTGATTGTATGCTTCACTCTGTGGTTTTCTCAATGTTGCTGAACTACAGCTTGCAACATCCTCAACTAGCATAACCAGTGGTGAGGAATGCTGGGAACTGTGGTTCAGCATGGCGGGACATAGGTTGCCCACTCCTATTCTGTGTTATCGATAAAGGAGAATATTTGTAGCTCACGGCTGAAATGAGGGGTCCTTGGTGCTCTCTGAGCTTGGTTGTTTTCTTGCAGACGTTTCACTAGCCAAGCTAGGTAACATCATCAGTGCTAAACTACCTGTGTTATCTCCCATCTTGGGGGGTGGGGACACATTTCTCTACTTTTATACAATATATATCATCACAAAATGTAACATATGGATCTCTAGAAGATATTATTTGCAACTCAGGATTGAACTGCGAGGTCCCTTGATGCTCTCTGAGCTTGATGGTTTTCTTGCAGATGTTTCATTACCCAAACCAAGTAACATCTTTGGAGCACTGATGACAAGAGTCTTGGTGGCGTAGCAGACTAAAGTGCTGTTAAATAGCACCAGCTGCCTGCAATTGTTGCAAAGTTCGCATCTCACCAGGCTCAAGGTTGACTCAGCCTTCCATCCTTTTGAGGTAGGTAAAATGAGAACCCGGTTTGTGGGGGCAATAAGCTGACTTTGTATAAAAAAGAACACCGCTTGGGGGGCCCGAAAGCCCTACTAAGTAGGTATATACAAAAGTATGAAGACTATTGCTTAACGCATTGTAAGCCACCCTGAGTCTCCAGAGAAGGGCGGCATATAAATTGAACTGATGATGATGATGATGATGATGATGATGATGATGATGATGAAGAAGAAGAAGAAGAAGAAACCTAGTTTGGGGAATTAAATGTCTGCAAGAAAACTATCAAGCTCAGAGAGTACCAAGAACTTCTGTTCTGTGTTGTGCAACAAATTCTAATCATGCTTTTCCATGCCATTCTCCCACAACCCACAAGTAAGATTTAAAAGCAAACAAAAAAATAATAAATTCAATAAAACATCCCCTACACACAGCCAACCCCATCTAAAACAGGCATTTCATAGGGCCTGATGTAGATAGCTCTCTGAAACAGTTTACTGCTTGCATTAATGTCTCATTTGCATTGCTCTTGAAGGAATCCTCAGCACAATACTTTCTGAAGGATCAGTTGATGTCACTCATGCAAGTTCTTTGAGGTAACCCTGGAAAGTTATGGAGAATGCTAGAGGTGGAATGGGCAATGCTCAGTGGTGGAATACCTGCTTTTGATACAGAATATTCTAAGAACAATCCATGCATTCCAAGTGTGGTTTATAACATTTGGAAAATTCTGGGGAACCAATGTGAACATGCATCAACTATTGTTGGACTGGGGAGATCAATATTTTAATATACAATATAAGACAGCCCTTCTTCTTCCATAACCTTCAATTAACATGGGTTGATTAAAATTGAGAGAAAAAAAGAGGGTGGTGTAAAATTGTGCATATGGGACAGTATCGTCCAATTTAGCTCTGACATAGTCCTCTGGGGAATTGTTATTCAGATGCTGGCACAGCAAAAGCTAAGGATGCCCAAGGGACAATGAGCAGCCTTGGGAGATGAAGATACGGTCATCAAACTGGTATACAGTCTGAAGCCATCGGTGCATATTTTAGACCGGCTACAGCTTTTAATATCCGGGAAGGAGCTTTGTCAGCTCTAAAGTAACAAAAAGCAGAATCATTGTGGTCGGTCAAATTCGAAAAGCTTTCTGCTATCAAAACAAATGCCTGAGAATGGACTGGGCGTTCATTATAATCACGTTGATTAATCTGGCTTCTTCATATCTTCCATTTGCTTTTTTCAAAGCAAAAGTCTGATCTCATTGTTTTGCCCTGAACAGAAGGTTTAGCAGGCTTGGTTGTAGCCTCTCTACCAAATATTGAAAAACGCTCTTCAAGTAGATTTTCTCTGCTCCATACCCTTTCCCTTGTTTTCTATCCCCTAGCTTTTGTTCCAATATTTTGTAATTTGCAAAATGTAAAACTTGTAGTAAGAATGCATTTGATTGGATTGAGTATACCCAGTCCCTCTTGGTACATTTAGACTTAATTCCAGGGCCAGCCCTCTGAAGCCCCCAAAGCCCCAAGATCAGATTGGCCCTGATCCCCCTGGCCTTTTCAAAACCATTGAAGACTTGGATTTGCTCTAGGGCCTGGGGCTGGGGAAGTTAGATGGTCTATTAGAATGTTTGTGTTGATTGGTGTTTTCCTTGGTGTCCATGGTAGATTTTTATCCTTTGCTAATATTTTTTAGTTTTAAGGTGTTGTCAGCTGCTCAGAGTCACATTTATGAGACGGGCAGCCACATAAAGTGATTAAATAAATAAATACAGAGCTGTCCAAGGAAATTTCAAAGAGCTACTAACCAACCTTAGAAGCTGTCGACAAAAATATCACTTATTGGGTGCTAAAGCTCAATTCATATCAGACATGTGTTCACACAACCACATGGAACTGAAGGTAGCCAAGCCCAAATTCTGTCTCTGACCCTGACTTCATTTCCCAGTTTTAATCTTGTAAGAAATGACATCCCAACAAACAGAGGACATTTAAGGGTATACAAGGTGGATCCTATTTGAGGCAATGGCTGAAACCAGCCCACACCTATCTCGGAGGGCTAATTTGCTTAAAGAAATATATTCTAATTCGGTTCACACAGTTCAGTGGATTGCCTTAAATAAGCTCCCTTTGGGCATTCTTAAGGCTGTAACTTTCCGTGGGGCTCAAATATACGTAAGACTACACTGCTAGTTAAGTGCTTGCATTTTCAGGAAATCTTGCCACTTCTTTCTTCAATCTGATTTTTCTCCTGGGGCTGTTCTGGGAAAAACAACTGCCATCAGCTTAACTTGATACCCATCCCTTATGGAGGGTTCTCCATCTCCTCCCACCCTTTCCCATCTTCCTCCTAAGCACGGCTTCAACCACCCCATAAACCATGCCACACTTACCAAGAATTTGCTGGAGATAACTTGCACTTCTCCCTAAGGCTGAGTCTGCCAGGCAGAGAAAATGGTCCCTTCCCATTCAGAGCAGCCTCTGACCGGAGGATCCAGGCCAGCTCATACAGATTTGATTATATTTGCATTCTGCCTGCCTTGTGAGCTGCCTGGTCCAAACAGAGCTGGCCTTACCCAATGACTTGGATTCATGTAGGGAAAACATCTAATTTTTTTTTTGTTTGTCGTCGTTGAAAACCTTGAACTAGGAGGAGCTACTGGGGTTCCTGGGCCAGCCCTCTCTTTATTGCTACCATCCCAGTTTTCCATTGATTTTTCTAAAATGCAGGGTTGCATCAATAATGCAACAAAATGGGAGCAGGAAGGAATATGGCATTAAACCACATTAAAGTGGTTTGCTCGGAAATGCAATGCAAAAGACAGTAGACAGAGAGGCAGAGCAAGCTCATCATGCAGGGAAGAAGATGAGCCAATAGTCAGAAATGGTACTATATTCTTGAAGCTGTCCATGATCCACGGACGGAGCTGCTGGATTGGGAACAGTTGGGATTTGGGGCATCAAAGTGTAGTGGTTTCTTCCTTTCTTTGCAAATTGTTCCCGGTGATGAGGGGTGGGGGTGGGGGTAGGTCACTCCCCAGGGCTCTGCTACTCGTTTTCATATCATCAATATGGAGATGATATACAACTGTATCTTTCGATCCCAGGCTAGCCAAGTGAGGCTGTTGAAATTCAGTGCTAGTGCCCGGAGTCTTCGTTTTCTTCCTCTTCCTCTTCCTCTTCCTCTTCCTCTTCCTCTTCCTCTTCCTCCTCCTCCTCCTCTTCTTCCTCCTCCTCCTCCTCCTCCTCCTCCTCCCGTGTCTCGATCAAACTTTAAACTGCCAGAATGAAGCCATCTTCTTGACTTACTTTTGGCCAAAAATAAGTCACCATCGGCACATGTTTCAGGTAGTAGCTGATATACCAGCAGATGGGCCAGGCTCTGTCTCTCCACATTCACATAATGTGTTGTTATCTGCTAAGAGCCTTCACTTGAGCATATTACACTTAGGCACTCCAACTCTCAACCCATTCAGGGCCCTCCAAGTAGTATAAGGGAGGTCAGATCCTTCAGCTGTATCCTCCTTTAATGTTATTCCTTGCTCAATGGTCTCCTTCCTCCATCTTTTAATTCAATTTTGTTCTTGTGTACCCTCAAGAATGTTTGTTCTTGCCATAAAGCTGTTCCTAGAACTGAGTCAGCGGGTTAGGAACATACAGTATGTCAGTTCAGAGGATGTCAAGAACCATTCTCTTGCTTAGTTCTCTCAGCATCTGTTGCTACTTCTCTCCTGGTCTTTGGTGGGGCAATGCCAGCTAAAGGATATATTTTATCAATTGGTGTAGGTTTGAGACAACCTGTCACTAAGCATACTGCTTCATTGATGGTGACATCAACTTATTTCACGTGTGCAGATCATGTGCCCCACACTGGAGTGGCATACTCTGCTGCAGCGATACTGAAGGCCAAAGCTGATGTGTCCAGTGTAGATGGTTGAGCATCCCATGTGTAGTTTATCAATTGGAGGTTGATTGGGGAGAAACCAACTGCAGACCAGTCCTACCATGAATGAGGGCTGTAACTGTCAGGACTGTCCAGGAACAAGGATTTTCTATCTTCTCCTTGATGGGATTACACCTCCCTGGTCAGGAATGGCATGCAACTTGGGGGCTCTCCCATACTCACAGCTTCTGCTTGAAGAGCAGGTAGCTGCTGTGGCCAGGAGAGTGTTAACACAATTCCATCTAGTGCATCAGTTGCATCCTTTCCTGGATCAGTTTATTCACACTGTGTCATCTCATGGCTTAACTATTGCAACATGCTCTACGTGAGGCTGCCTTTGAAGACCACTCTGAAGCTTCAACTGATCCATAATACAATGCTACAAGCAGTGATAATATTGTCTCAGCCTCTTGATGTGACATCTTTCTGCTCTGTGAACTAGACTGGTTGCCTGTGTTTCCAGGTGCAACTGAAGGTGCTGGTTATTATCTACAAAGCCCTATGTGGCAGAGCCTGGTTATTTGAAAAACCACGGTCTTCTTTGGTTTCTGCTTGCATATGACCCAGTAGGGTGGCTCATTCCAAGACTGATTTGCCCTTTAGAATAGGGCTCCCACCCAAGACCATATGACTCCCTTCCCAATAACTTTGAAAACCTTGAAAACCTGGTTATTTACCCAGGACTTTGGATGGGATTCTGGTTTGTAATGCTTTATATTGGTTATTTGGACTGCCACATTATGCTTATTTTGCAATTATTTTTATACACGTGTGAGACAATTTTTCATATTTTGTTGGTTTTAATGTTGCTCCTACAATGAGACAGCATTCAAACTGAATGGATGAATAAACCAAGTGCTGGTGTTTTCCTCACTCCCTGCACCTAGCTTATTTAAGATATTAAGAGAAGCTGGGTACCCTTAGTCTGTGAGCCAAATGCAGTTCTCCAAGCCTCTTAGCTACCACTTCCAGACTCTTACAAGGTATATTTTTCCCCCTCAGCTCTTCAAACTGGTTAAGGTATTGCTTGCCCCATCCAGCTCTGCCTCACAACTGAAAAACTGAACTCAAATCATATGAAATTCTCCCCCCTTCTTTTTGATGGGAAACCCCCCCCCCCCAAATCTCTTCTCCCAGGGTCCGGTTCTACTCTACTCTGCAATAAGGTTACCGAGAAACTTCAACTAAATAATATGGATTACGAGAGGGAAAAAGTCTCTTTCTGAACCAGCTACTTCTAGAACCGCTGTAATGGAAAAAGTGCCTCATTCCCAACACCCTCAGGATCTCTTTTGGCAGAAAGTTAAGGATATAAAACATAGAAACGACCAAAAGCAAATTCTCAAATGTTTATTTCCGGGTCTTTGTAGGGTGATGCTTAATTTGTTTGGCTCCAGTTCAAACCAGGTAGAGTCCATCAATGCTTACATGGTTCATAAAGGTTGTCTGAAGGTTCCCCACAACTTCAAAGGATGAATAGTTATGGGAGCAAGCTTTCCAAACCCCAACACACAATTGAAAAGCCAAGAGGCATATCTCAAACGTTCCTACTGTACTCTCCCTCCCCAATCCAGATGCTGGCCTATTACTTGGGCAAGCTGGGACTGCCAGCTTTATCTGAAGAACGCTAAGTTGGAAAATGGAAAACAGGCCCTACATCCAGTATCATCTGGCTGCAATGCAGAAATATACCTATGTTTTATTTATAAATCAACAATTATTAGATGACTTTGAGACCGAGTTTAACATAATTATACTTGGCTTTCAGTTAGGATTGGCAGCTGTATTATGCAAATTGATCCTTTGGAGGAAAAAATCAAAAGCAATTTTTGCATCAGGTTTTTTGAAACATACATCGTTACCTGATGCTACAGTCACTCCGAGAACCAGCTTTTTTGTGCAGCTTTGTGCATTTCTCCACTGAATACCGTAAAGGATATTTAGTGTTCCAGACTTACTTGCGCAGCTACAAAACCTTGTTTTTTTTCCCCCTCAAGAGAGCTACCCACTCAAACGCTTAATGAAAATACACAGTTTGATCTCTTTTTACTTCTTTTAATTGCAGTTAATACAAAGATTCCAAAAATAGAAAGAGTTCATAATGGCAACAAGTGCCAGCTTCAAGTTTTGGGATTTTTTTTTCAATTAAAACATTAAAAAAACAGAAAAAAACAAAAACAAAAACAAAAAACCCAGCAAGTGAGGAAATGTGATAAATTTGTACAGTTTAATGAGAAGGGAGAGGAGAAGGGAAAGCTGGAGGCTTCTTTTCTTCAAAAGCCAACAGCCTCCATTTCTTGTATGAAATGGGAGCACCAAACAAGACTGGATGTAAAAAAGGTACCATAAACAAGCGTGGATAGATTTATGTGTGTATGTATGTGTCTTTAGTGTAGTCAGTACATGGGGCAGCCATTAAAGGCATGGCCCTGGTAAAGTGCTGGGGCCGCCTCTTGGCTGGAGTTCTACCCTCATTAACCATAGTTCAATCAAGGCACAATCCCAACATGGTAGTTTGGACCCAGGAATCCTTATGGCTCTAAAACATGATTTACAATCAAGAGTGGGAATGAGCGTTTATGGGCAACATGGCAGGCGCTGCTACTTACTGAAGTCCTACGATCACTGTTTTTCCCTCCACGCAGGATTGTCCAAAGGGATTCATCACCACGTCCACATGACTCTCAGCAACCAGTTTCGTTCCCCAACTTGGTAAAACCAAAAACACCCACCCACCCCCACAAAATCTGCCTCTTTTCAGATCAGACTCGTTTCATACAGATCCCTCCACGCCAGGACTGCGATGTTGCCCACTGCAATTTAGAGAGGAGAATATATGGGTTGCCTTCTTCTCATCGTAATCCCACCCTCTTTAAGGCTTTAAAAAAAGTGATTTCTGCAGCAAATGTAGATAGAGCATATTGGACTACAATCCCCAGCATCCCTCACCTATGACCATACTGGCTAAGGTTACTGGGAACTGGTTTTTTTCTTTTCTTTTTTTCCCTTCAGGGGGCAGCATCTAACCTCGGTCCAACGAAGGACTAGAAACCTGTTTCATCTTGAAGAAAGGGCTGGGGCAGCTGCTGGCATGAGAGGGAGGAAGGAAGAGAGAGGCAATTGGTCTTCGGCTGACACAAAGCAAGAACAGCGCTGTGAGAATAGGAAGGGAAAACAAAAAGGGTTTGTTCTTTCCAACATTCATTAACTTTGCAAAGTTTAACGGCTCCTCCCAGCTTGTGTGCGTAAGCAGCTGCTGGCTGAACTGCAAGGGAGGGAAAGAACTTCCTCGTTGGTGTCTGAAATTGGAAACCTATCTCCCGTCCTGCCCTCCCCCAAACACAGGAATCCAGACCTTCAGCAAGGGAGACCAAACAGGACCAGAAAAACGAAGCCAGGAAAAATGGAGGGGGGGGGGGGAACGGGACAACAGGGCCCATGCCGCTCAAGAATTGACTGAACTTTGACTAAGTGTGCACACACAGTCTCAGGGCGCCACTGAAAACCGATCAGCACACTTAAAACAGGGATGAAAATATGAAGTAGCGTGTTGGTCAGGCTAACAGCTGGCTGGTCGACCAACAGCAGAGGTCAATGCTTTGGTACTGAGGTGATGAGATGACCTGCAACTTGCCCGCCACCCCTTAACCAATAAGGCAGCACCATTTTTATTTAGTTATTTTAAAAAAAGAGCCCCATGGACTCTCCACTCCTCTCCCCTCTTTGCTACTAGCCCTACAATGGCTGAGCACAGATTAGATTCTCTTGCAATGTATTGCTGATGGGGGGGGGGGGAGGAGAAAGAAAAAAGCAAGCCGGCACTGTTAATCCATTTGGTTTCCCTTGCTCCCAGTGGCACTTGAGAAGCACATGTTCACAGTATGTCAGGCACAGTTCAAAAGGAAAGAGGACCTTAACCCTAGAAAGAACAAAACCAATGTCCACCGGCGACTCCCTGCGATATAAATATTAACAAATTCTCCAACTACTTTTGGTTGCTTGGAGCTGAAACCAGTTTGAGAATGCATTGGGGGGGGAGGGGGGGGAAGAGCGGGAATTGGAGAGGCCACACCAAAAGAGGCACAGTTGCTTGCTGCCAAGCAGCTGCAGCACAGAGGCAGCGAGGCAGTTGTTAAGGCAAATGACATACGAAGCAGGCTTGTGCGTACATGGAAAGTCTCCTAGCTTCTAACTGATTCATTCCCCAACTCATTGTCACCATCCAAGAGGGACTTAAGGGCTGTCATGTTACAATGATGGAACCTAGAGCAACCTGAGTGGGAAGTTATGCCTTCAGCATCTTCAAGCAAGGTAAAACCATCAGGGGACGACCATCAGAATCCTTCCATCTTCCACACTGAAAGGCAGTGGAAGAACTGGGTCGAGGGTAGGCACCGTACTGGCCTGGCAGCCTCCTAACTGGGTGCCCTTTAAGGCAATGAAGCCACTTCCTTCACCCACCCGCGCCAAAGGAACAGATCAAAGCTGGAGTGCAGGGGTGCTTTATCCTTGAGCAAATAAGGAGTGTGGCATTGGTGGGGCTGGCTAGCTTTGTCCTCACTAATGCTATGTGTGACTAGTGTTTGGGGGAGGGGGGGCTGCTGCAAAGTATTTTCTAAGTCCAGCGGTCTCACCTTTCATCAGAGGCAAAACACAACTGCAAGACAGAATGTTAAAACAAACAAACAAACAAACACACAAACACACACACACACACACACACACACACACACACACACACGTGAGGAAGGGTTTCTCAAAGCCAGCAGAGCAATGAGGCCCGGAACCAGAGGTTGTGAAGCAAAGGTAGCTTCACAAAACAGGCAAAGAAAGCAACAACTTCAAAACAACCCAGAAAGATCTTATATCAGAAGATCAGGCAAGAACAGAAAAATATCTGAGAGTGTAGAGGCGGCCATCCTGACTCCCAGCCAAGAGATGAGAAGTCTCCACATATTTTCGCCTGGGGGCTGTGTAAGAAGCACTGCCAAGAATATGTAAAAGCAAGTGAGGAGGATGTACCTTTTAAAGAATCCATCCAAAACATTTGGCATTGCCTTGGGGAGGGAGGGAGGGAGGGAGGAAGGATCGATCCCCTAAAGGTTGGGGTGCAGTGCATAGATACTAGCACTATTGGGAATGGGGTGGGGTTATTTTGGATGTCCCTGCTCTTGGTGGAAAGGCTAGAAGCTCTAGCATCCAGCCATACCCTGGTTGGAAACTGCTCTGGCATTGCTCAGAAGGCAGCCAGGCAGGTTATTGCCTCCAAAGTGCTTGTATCTGCCTTGTGGCAGGGTGATGGGGAGCAATTGCACTGTTCCCTTTCCCTCCTGGCCAATACTGAAGGCACAGAGTGAAAAAAAAAAGTAGTTTCCCCAGCGGCCACAGCACTAGGAAAATGTTAGGGTGCCCTTAGTTGGCCGAGGCTGGTGTAGACATCTTCCGCTCCACTCAACTCCTCAAACACAGGAATCAGGTTCAGCAGTTCAGTGTCTGTCATATCATCAAACCAAGACTGGACGGGCACCTACAAGGGCAGTCAGAGAGATAAAGAGAAGTCAATCAGAAGCAAGCAGGCAGGGAACAAGGCATTGTATTTTGAAAAAGTAAAACAACCCTGGCAAAACTAGGATCTGAAGAGTGGCCTTAAAATGTTAACAGTAATTATTTAACTCTTGGCTGCACCCCCTTTGGCCCCTGCTGGATCAGGCCAAGGCTAGTTTCTCACAGTGATCAACAGATGCTCTGGGGGGGCCTAGTAAGATGGAGATATAAACCTCCCTGCTCTTTTCCTCCTGTCATGGGCATTTGGGAGCATATTGTTCCCAAGTTTTTGGGAGGCCATGTGGAGATTTTTAAGGCCCATTGCCTTTTGAGAGACCTGTCTTTCAGGAATTTAGTCAAGCCTTTTAAAGGCTGTCCAAGTTAGTGCCTATTAGCATATATTGTGTTAATGAATTCCACTACTTCATTTATGGATTGTGTGAATAAGTGGGGGTTTTTTTCCTATTTTAATTCTCCTTCCAATCCAGCTCAGCTGGATGACCTAGTGTTTTGAGAAAGGAAGGGGGGGGGGAATCCCTGTCTAGTTAGAAGTGTGGCGATGGGAGTTTTCCTACACCAGAGAGTGGAATCTGTGAACTGCTTGAAGTTGGTTAAATATTTCAAATATTAAACAGAGTGGCATGTTACTGGGATGAGGCCACTTTAAAGGGAAGAAGCTAGACAGGGGCTGTAGGAATGCCAGTCAACAAGAGGGAATTAGCTGAATTCTTTCTGGTTATAATCTTGGTGTGTAGGACAGCATTCAGTAAACTGGGAAAGGTGGAAGGGGAGAGAGCCGAGAGAGAATTTCTCAGCTATCTCTACATGAAAACGAGAAAGTCTTGTAATGATAAGGTGAAAAAGAATCTCACCATCTGCCTCCACACCATTCCTATAAATCTCTGGCTAGAGATCTGAGAAGACACATGCCCCCCCGCCCTTTCTGTCACTGAAGAGGGAATACCACTCCCAAAGCAAACCATCCGTCATTTGTGTTCGGCTCAAGAAAGCAAATGTCACAATACACATCAAGAGTTTAGAAGCAAAGGAACAACAACTCTTGAAGGTGCTATTGGTTTTTTAAAAAGTTCTTCCCCAAAACCAGATTAAAATGGTTTTTTACCAGATTAAAATGGGTTTTTTTAGCCAAGTGATCTATCAAAATCAGAACTACAAATTAATCCACAATCCCACTCCTTAGCCATCATGTATGGAAGGTTAGAGAGCAAAAAGCCCACCGCGTTCTCTGGATGGAAGATGTACGAAGCTGGAGAATTGTCCAGGATCAGGGTTTTGCGCAGATCACGGCCCAGCCGGCTGAGATCCTTCACGTAGCATCCCTGATGGAACACGCAAGACTCCCGGAAGAGGCGGGTCCGGAAGACTCCACACTTGTCCAGAAGGTCAGTCACTGGGTCAGCATACTAGCCAGGAGAGAGAAAGAGATGAGGGGAGTGCTTTGTGAGTAGAAACAAAAC
>WNWU01000036.1:8173504-8218375 GCA_012654045.1 Ptyas mucosa
AGATAGATAGATAGATAGATAGATAGATAGATAGATAGATAGATAGACAGACAGACAGACAGACAGATAGATATAGATATATATAAGCAATTGTGAGTCTGTGCAGAACCTGCTGTGGTCAGTTATTAATAAGAATTTAAACTCCCTGCAAATCTATAATTACATAGTACCAATTTCACAAAATTTAAGTGACAAATTCTTCTCATTATAGCACCAGGGAACTTTGAAAGCATAGCCACAGGTCTGGCAAAGCTATCTGGAACCCACTCACCTTAGCTAAGCTGGCAGTGAAGAGCACACATTCAAACAGCTCCCCCATTCGCCTCAGGAATTCATCTACAAATGGCCGCTTCAGCACATACACCTAGAGATTAACAGAAAGGTGAGGAGATGGTACATAAAGTACTTGCTTATATCTGCAGTGTGCTTTAGAACTGGAATAGTTAAAGGTCAGGCTTAATTCCTGTGTTGCCAAAATATGCAAAGCATGGCAAATATTTTAAGGGTGAAGTGGAAGGTGGAAAAGAGTTGGCAGAATTGCTTCTCCAACCCATAACCCTTTTTTGTATATTTTTTATTAAACATTTTCTTAAAAGAAGATAAAAACTAATACAAACTAATATAAGTGAGAAAAACAAAAGAAGAAATTAAGGAAAACGGTAAAAATGCAAGAAAGGAAATAAAAGAAAAAGAAAAATAGAAAAAGAAATAATACAAAGAAATAATGTCCAGTCTTCTTTACAGCAGTTACAAGTCCAATTATAAATTTACCTCTTACTTTTAAGGTTACCACATAGCTCTTTTCTTTCTACAATCTCTTCTGTCTAATCAACAAATCCATAAATCATAAGCTTGTTTTTTTTCTGTTTCAGGCAAAAAGTCTATAAAGGGGTTCCCAGACCGCAATAAATGCAGATATTGTCTTCTCTCTGGTCAGACATCCAACCCATAACTCTTGTGTCATAATCTATCCCACCACACACTCTTCCCTTCATTACCCAGCCTTCTTTTATCCCTCAGGGTTTGACACATAGGGGCAAGTCACGTAGGAAATATAACAGCATTTCCAGACTCTATTCATATTATTATTTGGCAAGCATCCAGTTACAGAGATCTGTGTTTGCTCAATAAAATGAATGAAGGATAGGGGAAAACTTTAGCAGGACTGGAAATCTAACTTTGCAAACATAATAAGTGATCTCAGCCTAAGTTTCTGGAATGGCTGCATCCATTCCCCCCACCCCCAAAAAAATATTCTGGGAATTGCATTCCCAATGCGTCTTGAAAATACCAATGTTTTGGAAGGTTGCCTTAGACATCCAGTGTCTGATCATCTCAGAGGTGAGAAGCTCCTGGATGAAAGGCAGAATATAAAACTAACAAATAAAATAGAAAGGGAAGGGAAGAAGGGCAAATCACTATGATGGAACTTCATACTGGTATCTCCTCAGTGTCACCAATGAAAGCCAGATGATAAACTGGTTGAGGTATCAGCCTTGGATAAGGAGACCTCAGTTTAAGTCTCTGCTCAGCTGTTACACTCAACAGAAGACACCATATTTTAATCTAAGGCACCTCACAGGATTTTTCTATAAAGATAAAAAAGGCGGGAAGGACCAACTACGCTAGCCTATATTCCTTGGAAGAGGAAATATATAATTTGAACAGGAACCATGCATCATATAAAATTATATTTACTCTTGGAACAAAGCAGATATGCTATCACAGATCTCAAGAAAGGTACATTCGAATTACTGCTTTATAATCTGCTGTATATTCTCTATAAAGTACATTCCCCAAAAGAAGCAAAGGGACAAGTTGCTGGACGATGTTGAGTAAAGGTACCTTTACTTATTTTAAAGAGGGTGGGGTTCCTTGCTGTACTTTTTATTAAGAAGCTGCGCCCACTGGCTGGTTCGTGAAATCTGAAAAATCTTTTAAGTTACATTTCCAGCCTTTACTACAGGCCACCATTTTAAAATCTGCCAAGTCCATTGTAAGAACACTTTCTTTTGTTGATAGGTAAGGAGTAGCTACGTTATCAGAAACCAACTGCAGGATTATGTAGCTACTATTTCAGACATTTTAGGGAGCAGAGAACTGAAACAAATGTAGATTTAAGTCTCAATAGTCCTTAGTGGTCTCCTGGTGACTTTTCCTCTCTGGAAGCTCCTGCTGGTGCATCATCCAATCAGGGAGGTCACTATGGTGGAACATCAGCCCTATGTTGCAAGAAGCCGCCTCCTGAAACAAGTAATCAAGAATAGGCCGTGTTGCCTGGTAACAGCCTATCCTGGATTACTTGAACCAGGCTGAGGCCTTCACCGCAGACCTTCCTCCTCTTCTCTTTTGCAGGTGGTCTTGGCTAAGAGAAGAGGCCTAAACGCACACTTGGTACCAAGAAGCAAAATATCGCCAAACCCATCCAACTCCCAACTGTGAAGAGCAAGATGCTTACCTCATGAGTTGTTCCCTCTATCTCAACCGGCACAATGAAGTCAGCGTTGTTGATTGGCTGAGAATTTTGTTAAAAGGAACATGTTAATTTGGCAAACAAACTTTGCGCTATTCTCCTCCCACCCCCACCCCAGCAGGATCCCCTTCCCAAATTTTCTGTCTAAAGGCAGCTCCTGACTTCTTTCCAGGATTTTTGAATGACGTTATTTAATAGGCTCTTGCTTCCATTTCCACTGCAAGATTCTGCATTTTGTCTCTCTCGCTCTCTTTTTTTTAAATTACCTTAAATGCCTGAAGCACTATATATCAAAAACCTAAATTCCTGATGGATCAGGCATCTTTTAGTCATGCTAATTCTAACTTCTGACAGATTCTTCCCATTTGTTGATGGGAGCCACCAACACAAATTTGTTATTATATAATTCAGTGTTCCTTAACCTCAGTGAATTTAAGACGCATGGACTTCAACTTACAGAATTTCACAGCCAGCATGGTGGCTGGGGGAATTCTGGGGGTTGCAAGTCCACACATCTTAAATTGCCGAGATTAAGCAATACTGACCTAGAATAAGCAACACAGTGCCTCCAATAAGAAGCTCTGAATTCATAAGTTGTAAAATTGGGGCTACTACTTGGGACGTAGAGAAGATGTAGTTGTAGTGATGGAATAAATTTTGATCTTTTTTGGTAAGATCATCACTCTTTCCAAGGGCAGAACATATATGAAAAGATGTGCTGAACAACTACTCTTTTTAGTATGATATAGGTCAGGGGTGTCAAACTTGATTTCGTTGAGGGCCGTATGAGGGTTGTGTTTGACCTCGGTGGGCGGGGTGTGGTGTGGCCAGGGGGCGTGGCCAGCTTGATGTCATTCATTAAGGCTCTGTTTTCAGCCGCAATGGCCTCCTGCATCCCTTTGCCAGTGAAAATGGAGGCCTCCCCATGTTCTATTTTCGCTGGCAGAGGGTTACAGGAGGCCATTGCGGCTGAAAATGGAGCCTGGGAGGGCTGCGACTCCATTTTCACTGTCAGAGGCACCGCGGTCCGGCCCTTCATTGTTGCTCAGGGACCATTTGAAGTTACAAAGGATCTACCTTGGGGCTACTTATAAACAGGATTCAAAGCTCCAATGGTCAGCCTCCCCTCCCCCGATACGGTCACATGGCCAAACTTTGGGTGCTTGGTAACAACAGCTGAATTCACAATTGTTTGCAGCGTCCTGAGATCACATGACCACATTTTACTATCATTTTGCAGAAAATCAGCACTTCCAGGTTTTGGGCAAAATTGTGCCCATAGAAAACCATTATTTTGCTTAACAATGCAGTGTTCACTTAACAATGGGATTTACTTAACGGCTGCTGCAAAAAAGGTCATAGAATCGGACCATGGGCCAATCATGCGACCAACCCATTTTGCAACCATTACTACTCATGACCATGATGAGCAGACTCCATTAGAATCATAAATTCAAAGACTACCTGCATATCAGTCAATATATGTGAAAGGCATCAAACAGGAGGAGGAAATTTAAATCAGATGTTCCCTCTAAAGCAGACCTTCATTCCCCTGATCTAGTATGCCCTCAGGGTCTTCTTGTACTTGTTCATCCATTATGCAACAATACAGAAACCAGGGAGCTACTCAAGGGTTTCACCTTGAAGGAACTGTGCACTAAGGTCTCATCCAGGTCAATCACCACACATATTCGGCCCTGGTCTTGTTGAGTCACCTCAGGGAGAAGGCATGTTCCAGGAATCTAGAAAAAGAAATGTGAGCTTAGCTTCCGCTGGCTGCAAGAATCACTTTTTGTGATATGCGTTGTATCCTGTTTTAATTCTACAAGTTTAATTTTGGAACTTTTATCTTACAGCTGTGCAAAGGTGCAGGAATATAGCAACTGTCAGCAACTCTTTCAATCCAACATCAAGCTGCAATTGCCTGGAACAGATGCAGCTGCTTTAAGAAACTGCTTGAAAACGTTACCCGAGCTCTTTCTCATGCATCACAGCCCATTTCCCTTTCAATCTAAATTCCTGCCCTGCTCTGCTTTATATGCCATGCATTCCCAAATGCTTCTGGGCAGCTTACCAAAAGAAATGACGCTGTTGTGAGGCACATTTAACAAGCTTCATGCAGTTATATTAACAAGTACCATATTTTGCCATTTGGAAAGTTCTTGTTTCAGCAGTAATCCACCCTGGGAAGAGGTTTCAAAGTATTTCTAGCAGGACTACCAGATTCTGTAACAGCTTTGTTCCCTATGCCATCCGTCTAGGAAACTCGCAAGATTTGTTTTCCTCACCATGTCCATGTATACATCCGAACTGGACTGTGTTGTTTCTCTGTGTCATATAATATATGTGGGTATATGCATAATTTTTTATTTATTTATTCTGTCATCGTTATGAAGTGTATATTGGAGGTGGTGATCCTTTGAGAACTGTATGTAATGAAATTTCATTTTAATGTATGCCAATTAGTGTATATTCGAAGTGACAATAAAGTTATTGTAAGTCTAAGTCTGTCTGCAGGGAAAAAAAGCATGGCCAAAAAACCAATAACCCCTAGGCCTAATATTTAAAATGTGCATATCACCTCAGGTTTTAGACCTCTAGAGATCCTTAACCTCCACAATAAAGATACAAGTATCCTTGACTTATGACCATTCAATTAGCCCCGTTTGAAATGATGATGGTGTTGATAAAAGTGATTTACAACTGGCCCTTGCGCTAATAACTGCTGCCCTATCCTCGGTCCCATGATCAAAATTTAGGTGCTTGGCAAGGGCCTTGAATTTATGATGGCTGCAGCATCTCAGGGTCATGTGATCATCATTTGAGACCTTTGCAGCTGATTTCTCGGAAACAAAATCAATGTTGCAAGTCGTAGTCATGGAATATCTCACTTAATGACCAAATTTCTTAACAACGAATTTTCTGGTCTTAAGTCAAGGATTACCTGTATCTAAAAAATGCTTTTCTTCCCACTAACTAACTGATCTATTTTGAATCTACACTTATTTTTGACGCAGGAGTACAATTAATTCAGATGCTTTTTAAAATGTAGAATAATTCAAGTATTATACACTGTAGGCTCCCTGTATATTTCTATTGTCTCTCTCCATCCAATAATCACCTCATGCCCACAGTAAAGCCTCAATGACTTTATTTTTAGGCTAAGGATGTACCATTGTCCAGTTAAGTTTCAATTCTTTTTTCTAAAACTTTCTAAAAGCAAAGTAATTTCCATTATGTATTCTTTCAGACAAGTACATTTCAGAATTTGGTCAAAGCCAGTTATGAATAGGTGAATATGCCTTGAATTTGCATACTGTGTTGACATATTAAAATTTTCTACAGCAAACATTAGATCCCTTTTCAAAGTAGTTACTGTCACTTACAGTTCAGAGACTACATTTATTTATTTATTTTTAAAAAGCCTACTTTTGTACCATAAATTGACCTATAAATGCTGCAAGGGGTATTAATTAGGTGTTTTTATTTAGATTTTACCTGTCTTGTTTTTATCATTGAAATGTATTTTTCTGTTTATACTGTATTTTATTATACTTAATAAATATATTATACCCTTATTAATGTTTGATGACCCCTGCCCTAAACACCATTTGCTGCCAAAACGGGCTACAAATTTAGGAAATAAATATACACAGAGCTGTGGGAACACTGCCCCACATTTCTGTTCGCTATAATATTTCTCCTAACGCTCAACATAAACTTGCAAATTTTCAGGCAAACAAGGAACAACTTTTCTCTTTATTGCCCCATCATTCTTCATAATAACATTTTTTAAGCTCCAGGGAAAACTATCTCTATTTATTTGACAGACAGCTACATTTTCCAGGAGCAATTTACATGTTGATCCATGTTGCTGGCATGTGGGAGGACACCTCTACAAAACAGAGAAAGGGAGCGCGTATACACACCAAAGAAGGAGCAGCAGTTTGCATTCAAGAATATGTTCTGCAAAACTCCAAATTGTTGAGTTGGGAAAATACTGCCACGAGATATCCCCCAGATGTCTCGGTGACTTCATTGACACAAAACTATTGATAAACTCATGTCTGAATTCTATCATTTCTGGCTACAGAATTGGCTTGAGAATATTAACTTTCTACTAAGGATAGACTCTTGCTGTAGTTCAATCTCTACTCTGAATGACGAAATTCCTGCATCCCAAATGGGAAAATGGTCGTCATTTTGCTCACAGCAACTGACAGAGGAGAGTTTCAGTAACACATTTGCTGTTGGTGTAAATTACACCATGCCACATTCCTGCTCGCAGAAATTTGCTCTCAACAGCAAGACGAGCAGAACCCCCCCTCCCCCATTTCACAGGAGATGAACAGAAATTTGCTTAGTCAGAGTAGGATCATTTTCCTTTGTTCACATATACAAATGTGTGAGTGCGCGTACACACAGAGAGGCAAGGTTGTTACCACCAAGCTAGAGCTGGGTATCTACTGCATTATTTTCTTTCCTGGCTGCCACACACATTATTTGGATTAACACATCAAAACTGAAGTTAATTGCAACTAAGTCTCACTGAAAATACTGGTAATATGAAACCAGCAGACACATTGAACTGTTACTCAATCTATAGAAAGCAGGACCCCAAATGCCACTGTTTGCTGCACCTTACTGGGGATTGTCGCTCAATGAGGAACTCCTTATGCCTGCCATTTATTTCCAGAGGACAAATGAAGACTTGGCTCAAGAGCAGATACTGATCTCTCTTGCTTTTAGAACAAACACATACCTGATAAAACTGGTATTGAAGACACTGCAACAGATCAGACTAAAAGGGGGGAAAAAAGAGGAGAGCAAAGATGTAGGTTTATGAGAAAGATGAGACTGTGATACTATTCTTCGGGGATTTCAGCAAAGCCTCTGTCAAGGAACAGCGTTGCAAAGGCTGGCTTCACACATTACTATACATATTTCTCACCCAGAACAGCCATGGCACATGAAGAAAAGGGTAGCCGAGGGACTCTGAAAAATTACAAGTGCCACATGCTTGAAAAGCTTAGAGGATGTTTTAGATTAACACATGAAGGGGACTTTAAGTCTGTTAACGCAGCCCCAATTTCTTTGATCGTGCTGCAGATATTTGGGGCAACGGACGGAAATCAAGCAGTGCTCTTACTTATTTACTTACAGGCGTTTTTCAAAAATAAAGAAATCACAAGCAAAATAGGTGCATTGCATCTCTGTTAGGTTTATATCTAATTTAGTCAACTGCAGGCCAAATTAAAAAAAAGAAGGGAAGAGCAGATGACCCATGATTTTAAGAGCTCCTGCCCATAAAAAGGTTCCCCATCCTTGCTATGCGCAATGGAAGTTTTTTTTCTCCTTTTAATAGTGGAAATTATTGTCCTCTTTTTAAAAAGGATATTCATCCACATCTCAGAGACGAGGCAACTAAACCGTGTAGTTTTAAAGAAGGGATAGATATATACACCATCAGCTATAATATTTAAGGTCTTTTTCTGTCTGCTTACACAACTATAGAAAATAGAATGAAGTCCATTTCTGGATAAAACAGGTTTGCTTTTCACTGTTCTACTCTCCCGTGATTAGCTGTGGCTTCCCAACCCATGGAGAAGCAGAGAAATCTTCATATGGGCAATTTATTTCCTCGTTCTATATTATAGCACTCTCCATAGATACCAGTTACAGATACCACAGCCTTCCACAACTGGGCATTTTCTAGGTGTGTTGAGACTGCAGCTTCCAACATCTCCAGTTGCAAATTCTGGGAATGTCAGACCTTACACAGTGACAAACGATTGGGTTAGGAAAAGCTGCCCTGATTTCCAAAACAGTTCTAAAAGCAATTGCTTTCAATACAACCAGGTATTTTCCTGCTGCAGGCAATTTTATAAAAGAACAAAAGAAAGAGCCACTGGTGGGGGTTTTTTTGGAGCACAGGATCAAGAGTTTATTTGCATAATTTAAAAAAAAAGGAGAGAAACACAGGCGGGAGAAAATTAAAAGCAAGAAAGGACATTCAGAGACAGCAAGGTGAGTATTTGATGCTTGGGGAAGCAGGTAGAGGTTATATCCTAAGGACACCCATTTAATATGGGGAATGCCAGAATCCAGAAAGAAAAAGGAAGTAGATAAAGTAGCTCCCAAGCGTTTGCAAACCCTCTGGGTAGATTCAGCTGTCACCGCACCAGCATTTCCTCACCTTGGCAATGGTGTTTGTCTCTTCCTTATGCAGCCCATGATTGTTGCCAAAGGTCGTCTGCCCCACATTCTGTGCACGAAGGCAACAGAAAAGAGCCTTAAAGATGCTCCGGCCACGAGGCTTCTTCGGAGAGGATTTGGACACCAACACTACAAACAGAAGAATAGTTACAATAAGAACTTGTTGCAGGTCTGCAGCTCAGGAGATCATTTCATTATACACACACACAAACACACACAAGTAAGTATTTTTGGCAGGGATGATGACTAGTCAGAAATAATAAACTTTTTTTTTTTTAAAGAATCCTTTCCCACATTCTCAATTGTACTCTACATAGAGCGGGACAACAACATGGATCCATCAATACATCTCATCTCTTCTTTGCTTTAATGCTGTCAATAAGTCAATTTTTAGCTTTGGGGAAAGGGCTTCGTTTTGTCAGAGCTTATAAAAATAATGAAGAGGCTGAATCTTGCCTCCATTTCTCACAATGTCCAGGAGAAACCAGCAGGTGGCACTATAGATCCACAAATATTGACCAATCCATGCATGCTCTTCCATCGTTGACACTTATGGGAAGACTGGGAAAACTTATGAAGTAGGTTACAGGTAAAAGTCCTTGACTTACAATTGGTCGTTTAGTGACCGTTTAAAGTTACAATGGACTTCCCCAGAGCTACTTACAACCCAGTTCCAAAGTTCAGTGTTTATTTCTGATTTCCAGCCAAAAAAAAAAAAAAGACCCATTGGGTTCACTTAATGACTGGTGTAAAAAGGATTGTAAAATCAGCCATGGCAACGTGGAGATTCGTTTAACGAATACAATTTATGACCATAATTCTGGGTTCAATTATGGCTGTAAGTCAAGGACAGCTTGCACACGAATACAGATGGAATTACCTAGAGGTAAAAAAAAGGGGGGGAGGACTGCTGTAATCTGACCTAATTTAATCTAATCCCATTGTGTCACTGCAGACAGAACATATCCAGAAAGGATTACTAAAGATAGGGGCTGAAAAGCATGAGGTTCCCCAAGCAAGGAAATGGGACAATTTCACAGGCAGCCAATGAGAAGCAGGGAAACTCAGGAACCATCAGACCAGTGGTAGGTTGTCCCCGGTTCTATAGAACCGGTAGTAAAACTGGCGGGAGGCTCCGCCCACTGACCCTGATGTCATCAAAATGCTTTTGCGCATGTGCAAAAGCTTCTGCGCTTGCGCAGAAGAGCGCGCACATGTGCGTGCAAAGCGAGTGCGTGCGGCCCTGTTGCGAACCGGTAGTAAAGGTAAGTAGAACCCACCCCTGCATCAGACCAATTAGATACTTCAGTGCAGGACTGTAGGTTGCGCTCTACAAGCTATGTATGCTTTCATGAGTCCATCCAGTAGGACTGGATATGAAAGCTAAGGCAGGATTATCCTGAAGTGTCCCCGTCCTCCAATCATATTTTGTTACAGTGCATTAGTCATATAAACTCATTCTTCGTACTGGATTTATCCAAGAAAGCGACAATCATTGCTGGACTTTTGAGCAAGATCCTGGAATGATTCACCCCAATGAATAGGAAAAAGCAGATCGTTTCTGGAAAATGTTACGTTTAGCAAGTGTTTGTTCTTACGTGCATTCTCTCATGTTTTGTTTTTAATCTGCATTTTACCCAAATAGCTAGGAAAAAATCCATCTAAACATACAGTCTTGAGTGCATCTTCTCATAGCGTACCGTTTTCTAAATGTATATATATATATTCTAGAAGTAAGCACAATACTGTAGCAGCAGAATTAGTTTTATACTTGATTTGCAAACTTCAGAGAGGTCTGTAAGAAGACTAACAATGTTCATACCTGCGCAATAGCCTAGAAGATGCAACTCGGCTCATCTTCCATTGGAATTCAAAAACTTAACCCCGTTTATCTGCATTCCACTACAGTAGATAAAATGTGTTCTGCAAGACCTCCCTTGCAACAAAGAGAGTTGAGCCAGGTTTTCTGAATGTAACAGCGCCGCAATTAAAAAAAAACTGCTTGGTGGTTCAAAAGAACCATCAAATCCAAACGGTAAGTCTGACTCGTGCGGGAATGTAACCTCCATCTGTACGAAAGCAACAGAGAATGAAGTGGTCCAAAATTCGGTAGCCCCAAAACCTTTTAAAATGATTGGGCTAGTTTTAATTATTCCTCCACATTACTAAAGTCCCACGAACTTCCATTTAAAGGCAAATATTTTTTTCATACTCTTCAACTGTAATACATGTAAAATTCAAAATGCTCCCGTATGATACCACACAGAAAGTAGTAACGTACTGCTTTCTGTTTCTTTGCCATCAATAAACGGCATCTCTTTAAAACCATGAAATCTCAAGTCTTAAAACTTCTGCAAAAGCAGAGATATGTAGACATGCTCTCACTCTGCAAACTATGGAAGGATCTCTTAGAGGCCGAGTAATCAAAGTCCTATTTGTATGTGAGACAAACTGGAAAAAAGAGAAGCAGAACGTCTAAGACAGATTCCAATGTTAAAAGTCAACAAACCTTGTTCTTAGGTGAAGGAGGTAAGAAATTATCAGAAAAAAGCATCCCCTCTATGTCCAAGGTTTACATCTCCAAATCTACAAAGGAACTGTTTTTTTTAACTAAAGCCCAAACCTTGCTTTAGATGGACGCCCTTGGTTCACAAGGTCACTGTATAATATCCAGAAATAAACTTCTGGTACACCCTTAGACCTCAAACTGGCCATCTGAAGTCAGACACATGTCCCTCTGGCTCTGGGCTTGGTTAATGGAAAACTTTTCATTTGCTCTGTTAGGAATCCCAAAGAGCCTTTCACTTGAGTAAGAGGGGAGGGGAAGGCCGAGATACAGATCTGGGCACCAAGGGCTTGGTTGAAAAGTTCAAGGAATGATTAGAATGATAACTGATGGTCAGCAGATACTTTGTGATCCATTACAGGCTAGCTTTTGATGGACTAACCATCAAACGCAGGAATGGAGAGTCTGATATCCTCCAAATATTTTGAGGGAGCTTCATTAACTTGATGGCCCAGAGGGCTGGGTGCTGTTATCCAAGATATGAATCTATGTAGGTTGCAGATGTGAATTACCTGGCACTTGCTAACTATGCAGCCTTGTTCAGAGCTCACTGTTTATCAAGATTGCAATTTCCTGATCACTTTCCATGAGTGAGCAATGCCCTACCTGCTGAACATACTCCTGATTTATCTATGGAAGCACATATGGAACAACTGAGTCTAGATTAACAAGAAAATAAAACCTGTCAATGCAAGCAAGAGCCAAATAGCTATCCACTCTACTTGATTCCAGGTTTAAGGATCAGGTTGCCTAGTCCAGCTTCATCTAGATAAAAGCTAACTTCTTGTCTCAAATAGAAGGTATGACAACAGCTAAGAAAAAATATGAATACAGGATCAGAAAAAGCAGCACAAGCAAATAAAAGCTGGTTGTCTTGGGGACTCAGAAGCTGAATATGACCCAATCAACCATATGATACAACTGCAAAAAAAATTACATGGAATCCTGCTGCATCCACAGAAAAATAGCATCAATATCAAGAGAAGTGATTGCTGTTGAATAATCTGCATTGGTCATGCCATACCTAGAATATTGCATTCAGGTTTAGACATTGTATTTTAGAAAGGACATTAACAGACTGGAGTGTGTCCAGAGGAAAGCAACCAAGTTGGTGGAATGGTTGGAGGTATCAAGTGTATTTAGTCTGGAGAAGATTTCAGGGAGACATGACAGCTGTCTTCAAGCATTTGAAATATGTCACATATAAGGAAGTATTATTCAAAACAGTTGAAGACAGGACAAGAAATCAAAGGATTAATGGATTACAAACTAAATTTTAGCTGTAAATAAAAAAAATGTTCTAAAAGTAGGAACCATTCAATAATGGAACAGACTATCTTCGGAGATGGTGAACTCTCCTTCCCTTATATGATTTAATCAAAACAAAGAGGAAGTAATTGCCAAGAAAATGGTGTTGCTTATTGTCTATGGAGATTCTCAGTCATCTAGGTCATGGTTGTTCCACAGGTGCTTTTTCAAAAGGCAAGTGGCCTTTGGTTTTCCTTGAAGATGTTTCGATTCTCATCCAAGAAGCTTCTTCTGTTCATAGTTACTTATTCATAGGCATTGTTTCAGTTCTGGATTAAGGTTGAAGTCTCTATTGAAGGTTTCCCAGGATAGGACAATTTTTTGGAAGACCTGAAGCCTTATGTTAACATTTAACTAAAGAACGAAATTTGGCATGGATGATAAAACTTATCTTGGGAAATGTTAAACCATGGCCCTAGAACCTAAATATGTTTGTTGATTTCATGCTTTCAGCAAACTGCACCTTAACCCTCGTTTAAAAGGGGAAAATCCAGTCAATATTGCAACAACTGGAGCAAAATTAAAAAGCTGGCAATAGGCACTATACAAAATATGTTTTCTTTTCCTTCATCTGCACTGCTGCCGCCACCAGTTTCTCTTCTTCTCCTCCTGTCTGTCCCATGCCTTCTCTGCCAGCTGTCAAGTTCAGCTAAGGTATATCTGCAGTAGATATTATAACTGGCAGCAAGCAAGACCCTACAAGGTAAATTCAAATAGGTACTTCTGATTCCCAAAGTAGACCTAAAAAATAATTTGGAGGGTGCACATGTATTTGTCATCTTTGCAAATTAGTTTTGGGTACTATCAGTCACACAAAGCAGCAAAAAGATGTTGGTTGAGTTTGGGTCAATGACTACAGATGGCCCAACAAAAACATTCCACTCAACCATGAACTTAACTTCAGAGGATTGTAATGAGGACAAAAAGGTTACTAAGAAGGAAGGCATCACTGCGCAATTCAAAAATCAAAATGTGGGTCAGCCTTATGTTGGAGATTTCACAAGGACTCATCCACACACTTTCATGTCTTTGTTACTCCAAAAAAATCTGGAAGCTTTTTTTTAAGATAAGAAGAATCAACCTTCTTGAGCAAATTTATCAATCACTCAATGGTCTGCAAAGAATTGCCAAAAGTCACAAACTCCACATCTAGCATTTTTCAAATGAAAATCAAAGCTCCACTTTCCAAAATATGTCTCTGTTCCTTCCACCACAGATCTTCAAGGTTCGGTTTCTGACTTTTGAAGCAACACAAAGAAGAAGCAGTTTTTAAGGGGACCACAACAAACTTCTCTAGGAAAAAAACTTACAGTTGATTAGGAACTCTAGGCTGACACCACACCAAGCTGTAGCTTTCTCTTTTTTTGGGCTTTCGCTTAGCACAGGGGTGTCAAACTGCTGGCCATGGGCCGGATGCGTCACATGCAGGCCACGCTCACCCCAGCTCCGTGAATGGGAAAAAACATAGTAAAACGTCATGTGATGCCAACGTGACGAGTTTGACACCTGTGGCTTAGCAAGTTATTTAAAGCCAACCTAATATGGTTGGCTTTAGTCAACGAACTATGGCCAAGCAAATTATGGTTCAGCACAATGTACAGAGCTAATCAATGTAATGTAATTCCAGCATGTAGGCTCATAGAGTAAAAAACAGGTTATAAAATGAAAGAGAGATCTGGAGGGAAGAGGAACAGAGCAAAAACAAGCAATAATTATTATTCATAAATATCTCATATCTCATTAATAGGAGAATACAGATCTTTTTAAAAGGGTTTTATTTTTCCCGACAGACCAAGGAATCTTCTATCTCATGAACCTGGATTAAATTGAAAAAAGTGTTCAGGGTCATAAAGGAAGGGGAGAAGAGACAGATGAGAATGCGTGCACCATGACACTGTGACCCAACTCTACTCCTTCATATTTGCACGCAACATTACAATGCAGGTACAAAAGGACTGAGCTGCGCTGTGATGTCATAGCACATGCTTTGACACTTTGGTGACATAGTTTGCAATAGACACTTAGGTGCAGATATACTGTTCCAATATCAAAGCCCTTGCACCATTAGCAGATGTTTTAAGATGTTAAAAAGTTATTAGAATCTATTTCAACTCCTGCCCTGCATTTTGAACAAAAGAAAACTAAAGACACCTTGCAAGGGGGCAACCCACACGTTGTCTCTTCATGTGTATTTGTGTAGATCTGCTCATTCTCAAAGTACATCCAACTTCCTCCCTTGCTAATAGAAATTCTGCCTTTTGGAGATTCTGCCAAACCAGTTTCTGTATTCTTAGTTTCACAGCCCAAAGCCTAGAATGATCATAATTATTATCCAACAATTGCCCCAAATTCAATCACGAATCTTTTATAACATGCTAACTGCGTGAAAAAAAAATGTCACTATCAAAACATTTTTCTCTGTAGTACTTTCACCCTAAAAGCATACACTTTCTGCTGGTTTAGAAATATTAACCGGGAAAAGATTTTTTGCATTCATTCTGCCCACTTCAACTGAAAATATAAATTGATTGTATCATAAAATGCTCATCTGCAAAAGACAAACAAACATCCCTAATAAGGGGATTTTAAAAACATATTATTTCAACGTACTCTTGGAATCACAGGCCAAAATACCTTGCAAAAGCTTTTCCTCTCTCTGCTTAAAACTTGCTACTCTTTAGGCCTACAGTATTATGGGTAGAGGGAATTTACAGGTAGTCTCAACTTAAGACCATAAGTCTTCAGGGCCTGTCTATTACAGGTGTAAGTAGTTATGGTCATAAAGCAAGTCACCTATGTGACCAACCTGATTTTATGACTTTTATGGCAGACATAAAGCAACCACCAGAGTTGTTAAGTCACCGCTGTGGACGTTAAGCAAACCAATTCTTTGCTATGAGTTGGTTTTGCTAAAAAACGGGAAGTAAATGCCACTTTTTGGCAAATATATATATATATATGGTCATGTAACAGTGAGACACTGTGAAAGGCCATAAATGCAGGCCGGTTGCCAAAAGGTTGTGTGTGAGAAAACATCATCTTCCCTCTACTATGGGACTTTTTCCAAGCAGAAGATAAAAAGCACTTCTGCCATTGTGATTCTTACATGGGCAATACAATAAGGAAGGAACAGGAAAATACTATTTTTGGATTCCTGGCCCCGGAGCTTAAAAGAAAGGGGTAAAAAAGACTACAGTAAAGTTAGCCCTCTAGATTTTGCACTGTCAATGACAAGGAAGGCTGACAGTTGTAGCTCGCCCATATCTAGTGGTCAAGGCACCAGGCTAGAAAGCAGGAGGCTTTGAGTTCAAGTCCCACCTTAGCCTTGAAAGCCAGTTGGGTGACTTTGGGCCAGTCATTCTCTCTCAGCCTAACCCATCTCACAAGGTGGTTGTTGTGTGGAAATATAGGAGAAGAAAGGTAGGTTGGATATGTTTGCCGCTTTGAGTTATAAAAATAATAAAAACAGGATACAAATAAATTAAATGGTTTATTTATATGCCTAAAATGTTCTATTGCCTACATCTACAACTTGAACTAAAGATGGGCCTAGGGATATTAGAGGATTAGGAGGAAAAAAGTAAAGGAGAAGAGGAACTCTAAAATTACTTTTCCCATGGGCCCTTCCTATACTATATACCCGTGATGGTGAATCTATGGCATGCTTGCCAGAGGTGGCATGCAGAACCCTCTCTGTGGGCACTGTCATTTCCACTTTCCGGCGAGCGCATGCGTGCCAGCCAGCAGGTCTTTGTGCGTGCCGGAGCGCCGGAAATCCAAAGACCAGCTGGTTGGCGCACATGCATGCACTGGAAACTGGAAGACCAGCTGGCTGGTGCACGCATGCACACCGGCCAGCTAGTGTTTGGGTTTCTCTGGCACATGCACACATTCCAGTTTCTGCACTCGGTGCCGAAAAGGTTCGCCATCACTGCTATATACTGTTCCTTATCTTCACCACACTCTGCTGAGATTCTTTCAAATCAGTGAAGTCTTCTGCCACTTATGCTCTGCTTGTGCTGTATGTGAGGCCAAATATTATAACAAATCCCGCAGCTGCTTTTAAGGTGCAAACGTGTGCTTTCTCCATTTTCAGCTGCCTACCTTATCTCCACTGTTTTGTCCTTTAACCAAGAACAGCCACCTCTTTCTAACCAACTCTCTATTAGCTGGTTAATAATTAACCAGTGGAACGGTTTGCCTTCAGAAGTTGTGGGTAATCCATCACTGGAGGCTTTTAAGAAGAGACTGAATGTAGGGCATGTCAAATTTTTCAATTTCCAAATATTAGGGGTACTCAAAAGTTGTGACATGCCTTGGGGATTTTAAGGGTATTTTGGTTACTTTAATATAATTTAGATGTGCTTGGTAAGTAACTACATAAATATCATAATTTTTTAACATTTTGTTTTGTTTACCTGTCTGGAATAGTATAAGGTCTTCTGCGTGAGCAGGGGGTTGGACTAGAAGACCTCCAAGGTCCCTTCCAACTCTGTTACTCTGTTATTATTCTATTATTTCCTGGTCAGGTGGGACGGATTAAGAAGGCAGTACTTCCTTCTCTTTGTTTTTCCCCAAACACCTTAACAGGAAACAATTTGTTTTTGCGAAATGTGCTGATATGTAATGAACACATCTATCTGAACACCCATCAACCTAGCTAGAATGTAACCACTTTTGGCTGAATAAGCCATGATAGCCTGGTTCACAGAACAGAAATAAAAATAAAATAAGACTGTACTGTATTAAGCCAAACAAACCACATTACGACATATCCTTATTTGTGACCAGACAGCTGACTACGTTATGCTACGCTGGAAACAAAGAAATGGAAGCAAGAAATTTTCTTAGCCCCAATAAGCCACCATTTACAGCAGTTGCTCTTCTAATTAAAAAAAAGATCACCTAAATTAATAACTCTGGAAGCACGACAGCTGAAGTTTAACTAAATACTAAAAGTTTGAAGGGAGATTATTCATTAAAATCTTTTTGAAAACAGTGGATTTACACCCTCAAAAAAGCTTTCCATTCTACCTCCATTATACAAAATTATTTTGGCAAAGCCACCGGAAAAAATCCCATGACATCCTCATCATATTCTTGGTTCACACTTAATTATCATACAACCGCACAAAACAAGTTTCCAGGTGGATACACAAAATCACACAAAATGGCCTGAAGAATAGTCGTGGGGATCTACAAAATTCAGTGTTCTCCTCCTATAGACTACAGTAGTTAGTTCCCTTGTCTCTTATCTGGCTTACGTTAGCAAAGACAAAGCCCAACATGGCTGAAGGAGCCAAAGGCAATCTGACTCCCTCTGGCAAATGTACCATTTATTCTACAGACAAGTTCATTCATGCATGTCATCACATGACAAGATGCAGGTGTGAATGGGCTGGCTGGTGCTGCAAGAGTCTTCTCCTTAAATTGCAGCCAGCACTTCTCTCTCTCTCTCTCTCTCTCTCTCTCTCTCTCTCTCTCTCTCTGTGTGTGTGTGTGTGTGTGTGTTGGTTCACATCTTCAGCTGCCTATCATTAAAACAAATCAAGCCTGTAGAGCAGTGATGGCTAACCTTTTTGTCGTCGCGTGCCAAAAGTGGGAAGAGCATGGGGGGTCGCGGGTGTGGGTGCCCACATCCATAATTCAATGCGCCCCACCCTCCTGCGCATGCGCACGTGACCCCCCCCCCCCATTCCCCCCCCCTTTTGCCCCCGCCGGCCCCCTGGGCCCGCTGGGCCCCTTTCCCCCCCCCTCCCCAGGCTCCAGAGGCTTTCTAGGAGCCTGGGGAGGGCAAAAGCAGCCTTCCCCATCCCCCTGGAGGCCTTCTGGAGGCCAGAAACAGTCAGTTTCCCGACTTCCGGTGGGACCGGAAAGCCTGAAAATCAGTTGGCCGGTGCATGCATGCGCACTGGAGCTGAGCTAGGACAACACTCGCATGCCCACCAATAAGGCTCCACGTGCCACCTGTGGCACCCATGCCATAGGTTCGCCATCATGGCTGTAGAGGAATCCTTCTGACCTCATGAAAGGTCCATTTTCCTGCTTTCCTATTACCAACTTGTTGGTAGATCACCACTACCAAACTTCATAAGCTACAAGATGGCCCTAACAAACAAGTCAGGGGCTTCTAGTAAGAGGTTATTCATCTTGCTCAGCCAACGTTCTTCCCCCAAATTTGTCTAATCCATTTAACCTTCCTCTATATCACAGGTGTCAAACTCGCATCGTCATGTTGTTGTCACGTGACGTTTCGTGATGTTTTCCCCTTAGCAGAGTAGGGGTGGGTGTGGCCTGCATGTGACGCACCTGGCCCATGGGCCGCCAGTTTGATACCCTTGCTCTATACCTTATCCTGGTTTGCAACCAGACATCAAGAAATGACTGTGCATGGCACAAAGCTCATACTAAGTTCCTTCTTTGCGAGGTTTTCCTGGGATTATTTATTAGATTTATGTCCCAGCTTTCTTTCAGACGCTCAAGGCAGCAAACAAAGTACTCCCTCATCCCAATTTTCTTCACAACTATGTAAGTTAGGTTGAGTTGAGAAGAAGCATGCAGTCCAAAAGCACCCAGCTGCTTCTGTGGCTGATCCTGGATTTCTCTGGTGCCAGTCCAACACCCCATGCCATCAGCACTGTTTTATCAGTGAGAATAACCAAAGTCACTTTATACAGATAGTCCTTGATTTACAACAGTTAATTTAGTGACCGTTCAAAATTACAACAGCACTGAAGAAAGTGACTTACGACCATTTTTCATACTTACGACCTTTGTAGCACCCCCCATGATGTGATAAAAATTCAGATGCTTGGCAACTGGTTCATACTTATGATCGTTGCTGTGTCCCAGGGTCATGTGATCACCTTCTGCAACCTTTTGACAAGCAAAATCAATGGGGAATCCAGATTCACTTAACAACCAAGTTACTAATTTATCAACTGTAGTGATTCACTTAACAATTATGGTAAGAAAAGTCGTAATATGGGGCAGAATTCACTTAAAAATATCTCACTTAACAATAGAAATTTTGGGCTCAATTTTGATCGTAAGTCAAGGACTATCTGTACTGGGCCAGATGGCTTATCCAGTTCAGTTTTGCCAAGTTGCCATTATTGCTCTTGCCCAAATGCTGAACTACAATTCCCAGCTAGCGTAAGTCAGTGCGTACGTTAATAAACAACACCAACGTGTAATTCAACAACCTCCAGAGGGTAACAAGTTCCTCATCCTGATTGGGTTGATACCTCACATTAAACTCTAATAGGGTTTGTTTTGGCAGTCCAGGTGTGTGAAGTCAGATTTGCCAACTGCTAAGTACTCTGTGCAATGCATGAAGACAACCACTGCCAGGGTTTCAGGTGGAAATCTTTTGATGTGGTGGATTGAACCGGAAATCTTGTGTGAGTCCTATTCCTGAGCAACCTCCATTCCTCTGCCTATTGTGGGAAGCATGCCGCATTCAGAGTAAACCATCCAATCGCTTCAGCATAAGATTTAGTTGAAACCCAAGTCAGAAAGTCTGCCTGTATAAAATCTCCCTCTAGGAAGGGAGGTTAGGTTTCCTCCATGTACAACTGCCATGATGCATCGCAGCAGAGCCAGAGGCTGCTCAGGAACTAATTACAAAATGGCGTTTACATTTTAAAGGCCTCTCGGTGCTGGAAGACGACAATCTGGAGCGTTTTCAGACTGCTCGACTGTGTTTTGATTCCTGAACAAATAGCAGCAAACCCAGAGAGCCCTGCTGTTGCCAAAATTGTGACAATGGGAGAAACAGGAAAATTGCACAAGTTGTTGTTATTCCAGTTTTTTTTTTTTAAATGACAACTCTGCTCTCCAAAAGAAAAATGAGAAAGGGAGGGAGAAAGATGTCAGCAGACATTTTAAATGGATCCAGATTCGGTGCTCAAAATAACGGATGTAAAAAAAATCAACTTAAAAAGAAAATCCTATTTAATTTTTGAGCAAAAGTTCGCTTTGTTATGGAATTTGGAAGGAATGAAAATATGCAGTCGTGACAGGAAGAAAAAATAGAAACAACAACAACAAAAACCACCCACCCAGAATCCATCAGCAGAAGACAGGTAAGACCTGAGAGGTAATGGAATTCCATCGTTCTTTTCATGAAAACATTTTTGCAGATTTCAACAGCTACCTTTGAAAACCGTTCCCTGTCTCTCTGCATGTACATGTGTATTATCTATAATTAATTGCCTTAGAAACCGTGTTGCTGTTATTTATATTTTTGTAAATCACAAACACTTTCTTAAAAAATAAACAGGGAAAAATACAATATGCTTTATGCCTCTATGCAGTCAACAACATACAGGAAGGTGGGGGGTGGGGAGAAGGAAAATAAAAGTTATTCTATATAGTTTCTCTGATTCTGCCATATGCATGGTTCTGACATCTGGCCAAACTGTCAATCGCTCCCCAACTGTCATAAGGCCAACAATGTTTACCAGGCATCCTGTTGAACTAATAGTCACATCCACCCATGACCCCATCTTGTGTCCAAAATAGATGTCACTCTAAGCCAGTGATGGCTAACCTTTTTGCCGTTGCGTGCCAAAAGCGGGGGGAGCGTGGCGAGGTCACCCATGTGTGTGCCCACACCCATAATTCAATGTGCCCCACCCCCACTTTAACATATGATGGCACAGTGGGCCCGTTTTTCACCCTCCCCAGGCTCCAGAGGCTTTCTAGGAGCCTGGGGAGGGCAAAAACAGCCTTCCCCATCCCCCCGGAGGCCTTCCGGAGGCCGGAAACAGCCCATTTCCCAACTTCTGGTAGGACCAAAAGGCCCAAAAATCAGCTAGCCGGCGCTGAGCTACGGCAACGCTCGCATGCCAACTGATATGGCTCCGTGTGCCACCTGTGGCACCTATGCCATAGGTTCGCCATCACAGCTCTAAGCAGTACATCCAAGACGTAACAACCCCTTTCTCTCCTATCTTCTGAGGAGAGGAAGCACGAGTTTATAGTGCCGAAGTGGCAGACTTCATGCTTTATGCAGATTTGTGGACCCTGTTCAAATGCAGAAGTAATCAAAAATCTATTTATTACAGAGGTTGTCCCCTCCCAGTCAGAACCACAGTGCACTGGATCTCTGCGCTGGAAGGCAGATACCATAAAGAAGGGCACAGCTTGGAACAGGTTGGTTCAAAGGAGCACCATGAAGTCAGGAGCACCTGAGGTCCGGACTGCCCCCACCCTACTGGCCTTCCGGAAAGCAGTGAAGACCTGGCTCTTCCGGCAGGCCTGTCGCCGTTGACCTCGCTACGGTGATCTTGCACGGCCACGAATTGGAGTGTATGGGTTTTAATGTTTTTTTTTAAAACTTTTGTATGGGATATTGTTCGCATTATTTTTTGTTGTTAGCCGTCCAGAGTCCCTTGGGAGTTGGGCGGCATAAAAATGTGACTAATAAATAAATAAATAAACAAACTTGTGTGTCAAAAAGTGGCCTATGAGCGCCATGTGTTCACTTGATATTTAGAGCTAATCTATCCGAGAGAGTTTTACATGGTTGCTGAGCTACATCAATGCTGGATCATAATTGATTCCAATGGTCAACCCATTTCTACAATGCCAGCGATGTGAAGGAATTCATTCTCACCTCATTCAAGGGACAAGTTTGGCTGTCTCAAAACAGTGGAAGCGCAAGATGGTGACTTCATGGCAATAAGGAAATAGGTTGTGACTTCTTTTTCTTAACTTCTCTCTTTAGCATAAAGCCCTGGAATTCCTGGAGTGTCTCATTCTAGTAGTAACCAGGTTTAATTCTGCTTGACTAGAATAATATATGCTGACACCTAGCTGGCCATTGCAGTTTTACTGTAATGAAAATCACATCAGTTGATCTTATACAACCTTTACCCAGAAAAAAACCTCAAATCTGGGATATCATTAATGTGTAAATATTTCCCCTTACTCTACTTCAAGTAATATTTATCTACATTGATTGTACTGTTTTCCACTCTCCAGTTCAATATTCTCCACATTCAATATTCTGACGGTAGGAAACATGGTAAGTCCATCTGCTTCCATACCTTTTCACAGCCTAGGAATATACTCAGTCCTTGTTTAGCAACTGCCTCGTTTAGTAACCATTTTCAGTTATGGCAATGAAAAAGAAACTTTACAATCAATCCTCACATTTCACAGGCCTATAAAGCAAAAGGAAAACTGATCATAAGTAGAATTATGGTCTCACTTAGTGAATATTTTGCTTAATGACCGAGTTGCTGGTCCCAACTGGTCACTAAATAAGAATTACCTGTACACAACATTGAAGGCTAAGGCTTCTGGGGAAGAAGTGGCTTTTAGCATAGCTGATCACTGTGACAGAATGAAGTTAGTGAGTAGAACAATTCTTTGATCATTCCTGTCTGGACAAGGAGAGGACTTCAGATTGCCAACAAGTAGGCAACAGTTTGCTTAATGACCATGGTGTTTACTTAACAACCACCGCAAAAAAAAGTCTCCCTCCCCCTCTCTCTGCTTGTATAAGATGTATAGGTATATTTTTAAAGCAGACATACCAAAACCTATTCACCCAAAGAAGCCATGTAATTTGTTCAGAGACAATTTACAGCATTAATCCCCAGTAGCACAATTCTTATGGCAATTCAGCATGTTGGAGGCACTAACACTGCACTGTCCTTCTATAGAAGGTTGAGAATAATTTACCATAAAATAAGAATACAAGAATTTCCCAGTCCTAATCTGGCATTTTTAGCCCCAAACCATTTTGGCCCTCGATCCCCAAGAATCCCCAAAAATCAGAGATTCACGATTGCTAAAAGTGAGTGGCTTCGAAAACTCTTTGAAGAGAGACACACACAGAGGATTTAATGCCAGGTAAATGAATTAAAAGATCCAAGATCACTCGCTTAAAGCAAACCATCCCTTCTTCAGGCAAATTGCAGCCTTGATATTAAGAGTATATTGCTGCAAAATATTAATGAGAGACACACCTGAAAATGGTGCACTGAAAAACACAGCAGCTGTTTTACCAACAGGGTTGGTAGAAGCTATTGTAGGGGTTCCAAAGTGAGGCCAGGCCAGCCTGATATCCAGATGCCAAGCAATTACAACTCGTAGGCCTGAAAATGTGAGCGTTGTCATCTCCAGCCTCTGAAAGACATCAGCCTGGGGAAGGTGGCTCTAGGTTGAACAGCAAACAAACTAAAACCACCGACATGGGTCCTTTGATCTGTGCCGTTGAAAGGGCCGCTGTCCCATTTTCCAGCACAATCAAATTTTCCCTTCTTATTATCCTGTTTTCTGACAGATAAAATGCCAATGTCCTTAGAGGAATGTTCCACTGAAGTATCCAAGCCATGTCAGGGGAAACTGCACTTGTCTTTTGTCCAGAGAAAAGAAATTTGCTCTTAGGTTTAGTAATAGAACTATCAACACTTGGGAATATCAGGTGTGCCGCATCTCAGTCACTAGAAATCCAAGTTACGATTTCACACTGCAAGTGTCGATGGCAAACAGCTTCCGTTCAGCTTCTCTCTGAAGTGAAAAATTGTCTGAAAAAGTTATCTTTCATATGCTCTTTACTATTGAAAAATGCAACTAATTGTAAAATAACGTATGTAGTTTTTTTATGCACACAGCAGTATTGTAATGTTTTGTTACTGTGTATTGGGGGGGGAATCCAAAAACATACAAACCATTAACTTGGAAAGAATGTTAATTGTTTAAAGGGTGCATGGGTGGGCCATTCTTTCTGAAGTCAGTACATGATGTTTCAAACTCTCTCTAAATATAAAGGAAATGGGGAAGGAAAGAGACATTAAAAAAGTAAGGAGATGAAAACGCCCCATACATTTCCTTTGGGGCAAGCCAAATTACATTCAAAGTGATTTTTTCCTCTGCAGATTATGTTTAAAAGAGCAGCAGATGGCAGCATAGTGCCCGCTCATCTTGTCTGGAACCCAAACATATAACAGAGTTGGATCAATTAATAGTTAGATGCAAGACCACCAGAGAATTCTAGGCTGTAGGCTAGATTAAGAAGTTGAAAAAAAAATACTTAGAGGCACAATGGCCAATCACTTCTGTACAGTTGCCACAAAAAATGCCAGTAGACACTGAGTTCAACCTTAAGAAGAATTTTCCTTTTGAAGAAAATACAAGTTAATTCCAGAGACAACACAGAATTCCGGGAGCCTGAATCAAGCTTGAATACAGGTAGTCCTCAATGAGTAACCAGAATTGGGACTAACAACTCAGTCATTAAAGGAAGTGGTCACTGTGTGAAAATGTGACTGCCCTTAGGACCTTATTCAGGTTTCCTTTGCTTTGCAGATCTGCAAAGGTCATAATTGCAAATATTTGTCACGAAGTTACTTTTTCATTAACATAACTGCAAATGGTTGCTGACCGTGGCACTTATTAAATGAGAATTACCTATATAGTTACACTGAGATGCAGCAGCAAGGGTGTTATTGCTTTCTTAAGACAAATCTAGAGGTTTCGGGGACAATGAAAATGCACTCAGTGCATATAAACTCTGCATTTACAGGCCTGGAGACCAAACCCCAGTTTGTATAGCAAACTTCTAATGAAAGAAAAACTCTACCTCCTACTTGAAATTAGCCCTTATATCTGAAAAGGTTCAGCTATAAGAACACACTTCATATGGACTTCTTGTACACTTGAAATTCAAGTCACAGGGTTGGTGTAAACAGCAGCCATCTTGGATTTAATCTTGAACAAATAGGTTATTTGACCCAAGTTACAAAGACTTTGACTGCAATAGACAAGTTTGACTTTCTATATTTCCATATAGCAGATCAGGAGACCTGATGGATTGTTGTGTGGATCTGAAGGTGGAGATCAAGAAGACCACAGGGGTTCTGTTGATATATGTTCTGCTTGCCCACAGCTGAACTTTCCCCTATTGCCAACATATCTTGCCTTCCAAGATAACTTGGTGAAAACACATATTGCTGTTTCCTTCAGAAAGCAAGTTCTGCTCTCAAGAATTAGCACCTATGTCGTTCTCCAGTTCCCTCTCCTACCAGAGAGAATTTTTGCATAAATGTTATCCCCACGTTCCTAATGTATTAATTGGAAGGTCTGTTTTAAGTAAGGTATCTTTGGTAACAAAACTCTTTTATTTTCTCCAGGAGGTTTTAAAACCAGCTTCAGAGGCCTTTCTGAAAGCTGTTTTGCCAAGAAACCATTACTTATTGCAGCTGGGACCAGAACCATTGTTTTTAAATATAGAAAAATAAAACATCAAACTTGTTCAGATCTATTCTTTGCCTCCACACACATGGCTACAACCAAACTCAGCACCTAATGCATTATTCGTACTAAGGTTTCTCTCTCCTTCCTTCCTTCCTTCCTTCCCTCCCTCCCTCCCTCCCTGGAAAAAATATATGGGAGGGATTTGATGAGGGAAATTGATTTAACATTAGCTTTTTTTTTTTTACCTTTAATCCACCTTGCAAATGTTTTTTCCCTCTAGGGAATCCATGTAGGGCAGGGGTCACCAATCCCCGGGCTGCAGCCCATTAGGAACCGGGTCATGCAAGTGAGTGAAACAGTTAGGTTGGATGAGACTAGACTAATGTCTCTGGCTGAAATTATATATTAATGCTGACTTTCCCATTATTCCCACCAAGGAATGTCTCCTTCCTCCTTCCCTATGCAAAAATAGGAAAGGATGTCAAAAGCATAGGGAGCAGCAATCCTATTCAAGGCTTAATCCACTTACATTCTTACTTTGTTTTTAAAAAACAAAATCAGCAGCCCCTAACCTTTTGGGCACCAGGGACCAGATCCATGGGAAAAAAATTATTCTGTGGATTGGGAAGGGCATGGGTTCATGTGCTACCTAGATCCTGTGCATCTGCAGATGCAGTTCTCTCCAATACTAGTCTGATAGAAATCTATGATTTCTATCAAGACTGGTATAGCAACCTAGACAGAAAGGGTTTATCAAAGTTTCTCAAAGCTCTTCAAATCAGGAAGATGATTAGTAACAACACAAGGACTCTACTTCCATGTAAGAAACTTATATATAGGAAAATTAAAATGGCATGTTTCTGGTGAAAGCCTGCACATGTTCAATGTTAAAGCGGGGAAGCTTGGCTCTTTTATGTAAGTGGGGCAGTTTTTCCCCTAGTGATTGCTTTGGAAATGGCTTCTAGTCTTTTCATCAATCTGAGAATCACCTCTCACAATCCCATGTCCTCCGCATCCTGAATGCTACCGTGTTTCCCCGAAAATAAGACAGGGTCTTATTTTCTTTTGATCCCGAAATATGGCCTTGGCCTTATTATCAGGGGGGGAGGGGGGTCTTATTATTATTCAGGTGCAGGGGGCCCCTAAACATCGGCCCGCTGCAGGGGGACTTGTGCTGGAGCGCCAACCAGCTGCTTTGCCGGTGCCGCTCAGGCCGCTACCTCCAGCAATTGTGGCAGGATGTCTCATTTCTCCGCCTCCCCACCTGCCACTCCCCCTCGCGGGCCAAGATCGGCGAGCCTGATTCGGGGAGCTGAACATGCTGTCACCGCCCAGAAGGAGAACATCATCAAAAATGGGCTCTCTCGCAGTGCCTCCTTTCTCTCTTCTCCCGAGTGGCAGCGGTGCGTCCGGCTCATTGAATCTGGCCTGCTGATCTTGGGTGGCGGCGACTCTGACCTGATCCTCACTGGCAATGCTGTGGGCGAGAACCGGCCACGCTGATCCCGCTTCATGGTTGCGCAGACAGCCCGCACCAGCCACTGCTTGGAGCTTTGGCACCAGTATCCCTCCCCCCAGGTTGACAGGGCTCGGGCTGGCAAGAGTTTGTTTGCGGCCACTCTTTGGGGCCGCCACTAAGAGAAGGGGTGCGCAAGCTACGGTTTGTGGGAGCAGCCTCCACGAGGCTGTTCTGGGTGGATGGCAGGTGCGTGAGGCACATGTTCCCCCACCATTTGCCCCCCTCCCCCGCCTTGCCTCCTCACCTCATGCTGTTTGCACGGCAGCTGCACATGTGTATAAGTATGGGGGGGACTTTTTTGGGGGGGGGCTTATTATAGCACGTGCGCTCGAAAGCCCAATTGGGCTTATTATCCGGACATGTCTTATTTTCGGGGAAACACAGTAACTATTAGTAAACTACATCACTAATGTATTTCACCAGGCTGGTGAACTCTCAACGTATGAAGCTAAATGGGGAAATGTGCAGGCACTATTCCACCTAATTGTCAAGCACTTGTTAAACTTGTTTAGGGCGTTCCTTGAAACAAATGCAAAAACATCCAAATAATTTTATTACACCCCCATCTTCCCTCTAAGAGAGCTACAGAAACCTCTCCCGCACCACCAGTATTTTATTCTTGTATAGCATAGGTTAGAAGCAGGCTAACCTAGGTCAATGCATGACCATGCAGATTTACAATCACTTTGCATTTATTTCCTTAGTGTTATTTAATATTACATTTAATAACAAAATGCCTTTTGAGACAGTCAGGTCCCCCCCCCCCCCCCCGAACTTCCCTAGTTAGTCTATAGCATTGTTTCTCAATCTCAGCGAGTTTAAGACTTGTGGACTTCAATTCCCAGAAGCTAAGCTGGCTGGGGAATTCTGGGAGTTGAAGTCCACAGGTCTTAAACTCGCTGAGATTGAGAAACACTGGTCTATAGTTAGGGGATTTCTTGGTTGTCTTCCACCCAAATATGAGGAATGTGCAAAATCTATTGTTCTAGGAAACACCAGAGTGTTCCATTTCCTTTTATAAATCATACTAGTGCAGCTGGAACACAATGAATAATTTGGTTCTGTAAAACTGTGGAACCACCCTAGAATGGCTGGATCGGCATGGAATAACTAACCCTGCTCAGTTTTTTGTGATTAGTAAAGTTACATGTTGCCATCTTATTGCGCATGCTCTATGTAAAGTGATTTTAAACATGGTGGATAAGCATTGCATTGCTAACTCCTCCTCTTTATATCCTTCACTCTCATCACGGTCACAATATTTCTTATATCGAAACTCAAAAGCCACCTGATCTTTTTTTAAAGCTGTACTAATACTACAGTAATTGAAATAGGAAGCGGTATTTTATTACTGCAAGCAAAAATAGCTTGCAATAATATCAAAATAGTATTTAATGTAACACATGAAAATATAGAGGATAACTCTTAACGGGAATAGCTCGGCTGAGGGATAAAATACCATATTAATCAGATGAAAATTGGAAGCTAATTTTTCTGCTGTTTTAGGGAACTGTGCTCTAAAATATTTTACACTAAGAAATACAGAAGACATACTCAAGCTTGTTTAGAACTAGGAGGGCAAAAACCAGCATCAAGAAAAGGATGGTTGTGCTTGCTTCCTGCTCACACTGGAATCTACAATACAAGCATCAGGGACTATTATTATATAATAATTTAGCAGGGACTATTCCTACGTCTATGTCTGTGGGATGTGGTGGCTCAGTGGCTAAGATGCTGAGCTTGTCGATAGGTTGGTGGTTCAGCGGTTCGAATCCCTAGTGCTGCATAACGGGGTGAGCTCCCGTTACTTGTCCCAGCTTCTGCCAACCTAGCAGTTCGAAAGCACGTAAAAAATGCAAGTAGAAAAATAGGGACCACCTTTGGTGGGAAGGTAACAGCGTTCCGTGCGCCTTTGGCGTTTAGTCATGCCGGCCACATGACCACGGAGATGTCTTTGCACAGCGCTGGCTCTTCAGCTTTGAAATGGAGATGAGCACTGCCCCCTAGAGTCGGGAACGAGTACACATATGTGCAAGGGGAACCTTTACCTTTATTCCTATGTCTCTACAACGGTCGTTCTCAACCTTAGCAATTTTAAGCTTGCTTGAACTTATCAGAATTCCCCAGTCAGCATACTCTATCACATGGTTACTTTCAGGTGAAAATCAAAAATCATCAGACAAAACACACTAAACTCTAAATATTTTGAGCTGCTCTAGCCATTGGCTTTCGGGGGGGGGGGGGGCGGAAGCAGGCTTGGTCAGCATCTGTATGGAAGAAATTCCAGAGTTGGAAATTGGGAGTATGAAGTTGTTCTTGCATGAAGGAATGGCTACCCTTTCTGGCCAACTCCCAAAAAAAAGCTACAGAGATGAACCCACAAAGTCATTGTGGAGAATTTCTTATTCCACTCATTTTTTCCCTTTCCAGGTTATATGGAGAAAAAAATGTAACCATGTGATTCCAAGCTCCCAAAATCTTTTCATGAAATATTGCTGTGGGCCTCAGAGTAGTTCCATATGCATGCAAAATATAAATGAAACAAATGTGACATCATAATGCAAACACCACGACTTACCTACTTGCATGAGATATCAGAACACAAGTATGTTTTGGAGCAACTAGCAATGATATCATAAATACATAGGTCAGAATTTGGTGTTATTACGCTTGTTGTGCATTCTGCTGAACAGCTGAACCCAGAATGAGCATATCCAGCAACTTTGCCAAAAGATTGGAAAACAAGTTAAGAAAATAAGAGCCCCCTTCTCTGTTTCTGCATGCCTAGTTAGTTTCTATGCATTGAGATGCCAGTTGCTCCTGGGTGAAGTCCATACTATCTTCACTTTGCAGGTACCCTTAGTGAGATACAACATTCATAGCCCTAACTGGTGAACTCTGACTCTGCTGCAGCGACCATATACACCTTGCAAAGAGCTGAAAAGAAGAGGAAGAGAAAAATCAATGAAAAAACACTGCAAAGACTGATCAGAAAACTCACCAGAGACCTGTGTGTGTATATCTTCCAGACCGGAGGGTCCCTGGACCTTCAATTCCATTTTAGATCCACTCTGTCCGAAATAAACTTCCTAATGGCTCTCTCAGAAGATCTTTGAAAGTAATATCCTATAATTTCCATTTTAAGTTCAGACTGGGGAGCTTCGTTGATAACGATAGCAAGATTATTGAATGCACAAAGATGGAAAGATTTGGCAATACCCACAATGGAGCAATGGTTGGCGAAGACGATAAAACTTGCTGAGGCGACCAAAACCGACTTGTTTGATTAGACAAGACAGTATCTATGTTTATGGCTGACTGCAAACTCCTTATGTATTTTTTGTGTAAAATGGGGGAAAAAATGATCTTATAATTTATGGTTTTTATGATTAGACAGGATAAATTATAGAAAAAGAAACGAACGATGTAATTTTAGAGAAAAGGTAAATTTATAATTATACTTACAGCTGCTGTAAAGAAAATAAGAAGCTACTTCTTTGTACCTTTTCTGTTTTTATTTTATTTTTTCTTTATTTCTTGCATTTTTAGCTCTGTTTTTTGATTTCTTTCTTCCCGATTCTATATTACTTTACACCCTTGTTTTTAGACTTTTAATAAAATTATTTATAACAACAACAAGAAGTGGAGGAGACTGGAGACATTTGTTTGTAGGCAGACAAAATATCTACTCTGCTGCTAAACAATGAGCCCAATAAAACAGTAACAATGTCGAATCACAACCAAGAAGACAAAACAAAGCAACCTTAATAAAGACCCACAGCAGCTTGCCTGAAAGCTTCAGAGATTTCCTTCTTGCTGACAATTCCCCTTACTTCAGCGGAATGGGGTGAGGGATGATGGAAAATACAAGGATGCATATTTTTGTATTTTTAAACTTGTTTCCTGTATCGTCCTAAATCACGGGCTGCAGTCTCTTAGGGGAAAAGTGTCCCCCAGATCATCAACAAAAACAGCAAGAGCCATTTTAATGTCTGCAAGAAGAAATAAGCATATATGCTAGGCACAGTCCTATACCAGCTGTCCCAATCTGGCATCATTTAGCTATATTAAACTACAACTGTCATCATCCCAACCAGTACTGCCAATGGGCAGACTTGCTGGAGACTATATAAGTTATATGTACTAGTTCCTGAAAGAGCACAATCAAGGAAGACCGGTTTACATCGTCTACTACAAGGAGAAATTTTCAAAGAAAAGAGTACATTCTAGAGAAACCATTGCTGCAATTCTGTTCTCTCAATATGTTGGACAATCCATCTCAATAATCAGCTCAGAAGATAAAGACTTATCTTCTCTTACTGTTATCAAACCCTTGCACAACACAAGGACAAATTACTTGAAGGCCAATTGTTAGGGTCCCACGGCCACATTGCCCGATCTGCATTTAAATGTTCCATTGCCTTAAGCAAAATCAAATGAACTAAGAGAGCACCTCAGTTACCCAACCGTAAAAGAGATTAGCAGCCCCACCTCTAAGGAAAATTTGACATATTATGGAGAGGAGCTAATCCCCTCTTGGTCAATTATATTTTGGTTTCTTAAGTCAAGATATACAGCAAACAACTGTATTCAGTCTTTGGATCCTCATTTTGTACAGTCCAATTAAATTGGGAAAGATGTAATTAACTATCATTTTGGAGAGAAGCTATGGTTACCAGCACTGAAGCAAGCCAAATTCTAAACCATGTTGGTTTCAAAACTGAATCATAATTTCCCAATTTAAGATGAATCCAGAAATTATAGTTTTTATTTAATTAACTCTCTCTTTTCTCCAGGAGCTGAAGGAAACATACATAGTAGTTCCTTCTCTGATTACAGTAGCTTTCAAGATACCAACCTAAAATAACAACTCCATTACGTAACTTGGATTGAGTGAGAATGGATGCATCCATTCATGGTAGGTTTATTTGGTTGTTTAATATCATGTGCGCCATTTTGTGTGTAAAATTTGATGGTCAGGTGATAGACTATTCTGATGTCGTTATTCCATTTTCTCTCTCTCTCAAAAAACTCCACCTGAATTGTTCTAAAGGCCAGGAGTGATTATTCTGGAATGGAACATAGTTGATAGCATTCTGGACTAGGTCTGATCCTGTCAGGTTCCTAACCACTGAGCATAATTAAGGAAACCAGATTCATGCAAAGTCTCATTAATCAGGTTTATAATGCCAGTGGGGGAAAGGTTAGATTACAGAATCTTGGAAACTAAGTTAGTATACCTCAGCCCACATTTATTTGTGAGTGCATTAAGGTGATATTTCTATGAAATGATTGCTCCTCTTTTTCAGAAACCCCTTCCTCCAATGAACAGATTGATGCCACCCTTAACAGATAAGACTGAAATGTCTATCTGATCCTTGTCCACCATGTTTTGAAACCTCTCACTCTGCAAGACACTAGATGTCCTGTTACTGGACCAGAGTTCTTCACATCCTTATAGTGTACAAGCTACCACATTTTGTAAGTCATGGCTTAGCATATCCATTAGCATGTCCATTAATCCCTGTTGTGGCTTCTCCAATAAACTATGGCGGAAGACAGTGCATTAATCCTGCCAGTAGCTCAAACCAATTTCCTTGTTCCATGCTCCATGCTCCACCTGGCTCATTAATTAGATTTTCGCAGAGCTTGTTCACAAACAGGCTGCTTGCACAGGTAAAAAGTTCCTTCATATCTTGGCCAACGTCCAATAACAGCAATCAGATATAGAGGATTCCAAAGCAGACAGCATTTTAGCGATGCATTTTAGCCCTTGCTTTATCTTTCCCTGACTTTGCCTCGTATTTTATATGCAGACGCCTATTTGACACATCCCAGAACGTTCAGATCTCTGCACGGATTTCAGAGGGAGCAAATCCTTCGTGGTTCTGCAATTAGGGAAAGGAGAAATTCCCCATCATCTTCTTCAGAGCGCTCAGCTGTACTTTTATTACACGAACAGGCAGCTGCACTTTCAGAAGACTGCTTCCATTTTAGTAATGTTACAGCAGTGATTTTTATGCCAGTTGTAAGGCTGAAGCTCTATACAGCTCATCACTCCATAGAGATGAGAGAAGATAATGACTTTCCTACTGCTGGTTAACAACCAGTTATGTCAGGAAGCATAAAGGACAGAACTACTACTCTCTGGATCATGAACAAGTTGTTTTCAACCCTGCTAGCGGTCAATCCTTTCCTTCAGCCATCTTAGCCTAGTATCAATTACTAGCTTCCAAGGAGGAACTTGGAGATCTGCCAAAGCCTAAGCCTTTGAAAGAATGTAAGTCATCTTTTTCAATTGCAAGGAGCAGATTTGGGAATTGGAATGGCTACAGACATATTTCTGCAGCATAGTTTCAATCTGTTTCTATTTCTTAAAAGTGCCTGCTACAATAGGAATCAGAAAATAAAACCTAAAATGAGCCTTATACCATTCGCAATGGCATGTGTCAGCAGTTCAACTGGAGTACGATAAGGCCACCTCCTGTTTCAGGAGGACAACTTGGAAATAGCTGTGGAAATAATTATGATAACATGTTGGCCGTGATTAAAAAAAAGATATGTTGTTTTGTTTTCTGTATGAAGCGATTACGGTTGTTTTCAGAGCAAGGGACGAAAAATGAGGCAATGGCTTATTCAGAGGCTTTGTAAGAGTAACAGAATGGTATCCTGGCAGCTTCTCATTGGCTTCCCCCACTCCTACCCCGCAACCTAATACAGCAAAACACATGCAATGCGATGACTAGAAGAAGCATAACTCAAGCACCTCTCTCTTAAAAAGACGCCCAGAAGCAAATGTTTTAGCACCAACCACACAGTTTTGGGCATCCCTACAACCATGGATCTGGGATTGTTCCAGTTCCTGTCACAAGTCTTTGTTGGTTCAGTAGCAATACTGCGTTTTAAGAATAGAGGTTTACATATACTTCAAAGGAAAAAGAAAAAACCCACAGATACAACAGAAGCAGCAGAAGTGTTTGTCCTGATAAAACTTAACTCTTCAGATGTACTAACCGCAATACTGAAAATGGAAACCATCAGACAATGATGATAGGATTGCAACTTCCAGAGGGTTAGTCAACACACATAGAAAAGAATACTATTGGCATCTTACTAGCTTATTATGTCTGGTTTGAGACTGTCCGGTGCACTAGAGTCTCCTTTAGTGCATTTTCTAATGCTGCACACAAACACAGAAAGACATATCCTCAGAGGGAAGTCAGCACTAGGGTCCACAAAATGGAGGCAGTGATAACGTTACCCAACTCTCCAACCTAATGCCAGAAATGTGGATGCACATTAAATATGATAAGAGGGGCCATTTCCTCCCTTATGGAAGACAGAACTACAGTATAAAAATACACTTTGGAACCAAAGTCATATCTCTTTCAGAAACTTTCAAAAAAATAACATGTGTGTATAGAAAATGAAACAATAAATTCTCCAGTAAGAAATCAACATTCCTCCTTTTTGATGCTCTTAATAATAGTATATAGGTAACAGGATTACTAACAAAAATTTGCAATACCGATCTTTTATTCAATCAAAATTCTTCTTACTAAAGGGAATAGCTGGGTATTCTCAATGGTTTGGTTCACACTGTTAGCTCTAATATGCCCTGCTTACTTTTGGCTTTATGGACCCAGCCAATGAGATATAGATAGATTTATACACTATTCAACTAATTACCTCCATAAATTCCCAGTATGTGCAGAGGAAGCCATGTCCCTTGAGCTCATCCCCAGCATCCCCCATTCGCACAGATGTAACCTCAGAAATTCACTGTTGAGTTTGAACACAGCTGAAAAAGAATTTCCATTCTGCAGTTAGTGGGTATTCCCAATATCAACCTCTTTGAGGATTCTGGGTGGGTTAAGTGAGATGTGGAAAGCTTTTCCTTCAAGTCTTCTGTTTACCCTATAAAAGCCTGAAGCTGCAGTTGCTGTGGATAGACAGTCGGTCTTGCACTTCCCTCATTCATTCTATGTAAACGATCCAAGAAGAGCTTTACTGCCAAAGCAGGTGACATCAAATGCCAGTTCCTGGCTGGTTACTGAATAAGAGACACTAGGAAATTCCAAGCTTCTCAGATTGTGGGACAGGTGGGATGGGGTGAGGATCCCAGAAGGAAAGAGTCAATCATTTCATAGTGTTGATAAGAAAACAGATGGGTTCGTGGAGTTCTCAGGATATGACTACCATTCAAGGTGCTTATTCCTAGACAATTTAGCACAGCCTTACGGAATTACATGACTTAATGTATCCACCTCCCAATAAAACCTCTTGAATTTCGCTGGCACAATAGGGCTTCAGGGTTGATGGAAGTTAGTGGGAATTGAGAAATCCGTTTTCCTGGCACTAATTCATGATCAACAAGTCTTCTCTAGGTCATCTCTTCTTCCTTTCAGCAGAAGACAGAGATAAGCTTCCTTTTGAGGAGATACAGGCTGGGGAAGGGAGGAGGAAGGGCAAAGGGACCTGAACACACCCAAATCCCATACATATTACTTCTCAAGTTTCTAGACTTTACTTTCAGGTGCTCAAGCTCTGGTTGTGGGTGTAGGGCAGTGTGAGAAGAGAAAGCTCCTAGCTGCTGGAATCCTATTTTTATTGCTGGATATTTCTAAGCTTTTTTTGGCCATGGCATTTTTTAAATTGACATGTCCAGAGGCATGAAATGGAAGGGGGCTTAAAGCACTTTTTTGACATTTTAACGCATGGAAAATAAGCCTATGCATTAGCTAAGCGAAGACTTCATCGTCCAAAGCAGCATATACTACAAAACTGGCTTTCAAGTATTACATGTCCTGCTTGAGCATTTCAAGGAAGTATCTGCTAGATACAAGTATCTATGGAGATTCTCAATCACCCAGGTCACGATTGTCCCAAAGGTGCTTTTCCAAAAAGCAGCTGGACTTTCTTGGGTTTTATTTTTCTTTGGAAGCGTTTCATTTCTCATCCAAGAAGCTTCTTCAGATTCTGAAGAACTGAAGAAGCTTTCAAACAAAACAAAACAAAACAAAAAATCCAAGAAAGTCCAGTTGCCTTTTAAAAAAACACCTTTGGGACTACTAGATATAAGATGAACAAGGCACCTGCCCAGCTTTCTCTCTTTCTAAGATGATTCTAAGAAACAGCTCATGTCTTCTCTTTGGTAGCTACGGGAGTTACATAAATCTGCTGGTCCTAACAAAATTAAGTGCTAACTGGCAATAGCTGGATGTAAACTTCCTGTAATTTTGCATACTTCTATGATATAATTCATTAATGAATAGGGAAGAGAAGGAAACGTGGGGTGAGAAAAATAGCTTATGATGCAACTGATATTCAGAAATTGTCCCTCCTTGAATGTTTCATATGGAGTCTTCCCTAGAGGAAGACAATGTGGGGGAAACTGGAGAACTAGAACAGCTTTTAAGCAAATGAAGACAGGAAAACCTTTTATATCTTTTGTGATATTCTTAGCAGGGAAACACCTTGCTCAGTCCCCAAACTACTGACTCTAACACAGTGTTCCCCAACCTTATGAACTTGAAGAGGTGTGTACTTCAACTCCTAGAATTCTCCAACCAGACATACTGGCTGAGGAATTTTGGGAGTTGAAAACCAGACATCTTAAAGTTGCCAAGTTTAGGAAACACTGTGCTAGTAAATGACAGGACACAAGGTTTTCCACAAAATGACAGGCAAAGTATGTCAGGGTCCAAGTAACACCCCCAACGAAAGAAGACTCCGAGGCTTGAATTTCCTCAAAGTTCCATTTTATTGAAAATGTCATATTGGCACATCTGGGAAAACCCGAATCTGAAAGCGTCCATGTTTTCCCCACCTCTTTATGTAAGGGGGGGCCCCCACAAATCTTGTGGTGAACAAGTTGAAAAGCATGTTTCATCCATAATTTCCAATCATTAAGCAAGTGTTTCTGAAGACTGGAGGCAGATTTGAGGTGGAGAAGAATGAGATAGGAGATTGTTTATCATTTTGATACAAGTATTACATAATTTTGTATATATCACTGGATTTAACCTGTTCCTTCCTTTTATCAGCTGCAGTTTCCTCCTGAAGCATATTTGAAATTTCAGAGAACAATTGTGCAACCGGATGCTTTTATGAAGAGCCTCTTCTTCCCCTCCTTCCTGGTTCTTTCTATACTGGAGTTAGATCTGGTTGCTAAAATATCAAGAAATGCACGAAGAATATAAAATAGTATTTGGAATTCCAGCTTTCTCCAGGTCTTAATTTAAGCCATACAACCATTTCTCCCACTCTTTGATATATACTTTATTAACCAAGTATACATATGCTTAATTTTTAATACGGGTAGCCCTCGAGTTATTACCACAATTGAGCCCTCTGTTGCTAAGTGAGACATTTATTAAGTGAGTTCTGCCCCATTTTATAAATTTTCTTGCCACAGTTGTTAAGTGAATCCCCTGCAGTTGTCAAGTTAGTAACAGGGTTGTTAAGTGAATCTGGCTTCTTCATTGACTTTGCTTGTCAAGTGGCTGCAAAAGGTGATCTCGTGACCGTGGGACAGGCAACCGTCATAAACATGAGTCAGTTTGCTAAGTATCTGAAATTTGATTGTGTGACCATGGGATGTGGCAACTGTTGTAAGTATGAAAAACTGTCGTTACTTATTTCAAATGCCATTATAACTTCAGTCACTAAATGAGCTGTTGCAAGTCGAGGACTACCTGTAGCCTATTTTCAAGATTGCTCACTAACTTGATGGCAAAAACATACTTCAATATATGAGTTACTATCCATATTTCATCCCATAGATTTGTTCTACCTGTATATCCAATTGCACAGATCCAACCCATCTCTTTTCCAGGGCTCTTCTGGTACAGCTTTTCCCAACTTGGACACCCTCCAGAGATATAGCCTTCAACTCCCAGTATTTCTGTATAAGTGTGACAATTGCTAAACGTTCTGGAAGTTGAAGTTCACAGATTTAAATAATCACAAAGATGGGGAAGGCTGATCTAATACTTACATAAATCCATCAACCAGCTGAATCCAGAGACCCCATTAACATTTCAAAAACAAGTAGAACCTCAAATCAGAATTGGGCAGGCATACTCTGCTATCTCCTCAAATCTAAATATGGTTCCAGAAGGAATTTTTCAGTAGATAAATTAAAATGTTGAGTGTGGGGATCTGAAGAATGAAGATTCTGGGTGAAGGATTCCCTCTGGGGTACAAATCTGTTATAGGGAATTTCAGAACTGTGGTTATTATTTTTTTTAAAAAGGACTTTGTCCCTTCTGTTAGCCCTGCTAGCTCAAACGTGAAAGAAGGAATATTCTGCAAGCAGATGTCCTTGCATGACATCACTGCTGACATCAAATATATTTTCTTCAAAGTAGTTTCTGTATAACTACCGGTATTTTCTTGGAAGGGGATTGTTCTGTAATCAAGGCTGGATTTCTTGGGGCCTTTTAACTACAACAATAACTCTGTCTGAGGATGCTTGAAATCCATTTAGCAATTCTCATCAGGCAATTACCTCCTCTTTGCTCGAGCATTAGTCTACCTCTTTAAAACATGGGGCAGAATATAAGGCTGCCCCTTTCCTTTGAAGCATCACAATAATTACTCAGTTGAAAAAGCTTCATTGGTGAAGAAACCTATATCACCACAATGCTATGAAGCGACTGCCCCATTAAAGGCAATATTTAATCTTACACCCATTTGTACAAGTGCCTAGCCCAGTTTTTTAAAACCAGTGTGTGTGACAGTGTGCATGTTTGTGTCTCTCACAGGTATACAACTTAACTGAAAGCTCCGGTGGCGTTTAAATATTATTGCAAAAGTGTTATACTCCCAAGGAGGAGGTAGACATTTTTTTTAAAAAAAATTGATTTAAAAGTTGAACTGCCTTAATTAATCCTAGTTTATATGATTCTACCTCATGAGGTTAATGATTTTCAACCCATCATTTAAACATTCAAATTGGATGATATCTCTGGAGGTCTTACCCAAACTAACAAGGTCCTGGAACTTTAGATAGTTCATCTCTGAGACTGTGTGTGTATTCATTCCTAATGTTTAACCCACATGTTTGTTTCCCACAGAATTCTTTAACCAGTTTTTTTTTTTAAAAGTACTCGGAATACTCATTTCTTCCTTTTAAAAAAAAGTCAGTCAAAACTCTGCATTCATCTGTAAAAAATACAAAATCCATCGAATTCAGGAAAAAGTTCTTTAGGGAATATTCTAGGCAGCAACCTTTAGTTATTAAACTTGTATCAACGCATGCTCTGAGAGATGCCTTTGCTTTTTGGGAAGCTGTGTATGGTATGACCCAAACGGAAAGGAATGCCATCCCAAACATTCCTGTACAAATTAAACCAACGTTTCTTTTACTTTTCAAACTCGCCTCTTTTTAAACATAATTATCACAAACTTCTAAAATTTCTCAAAGCCCTCCTGCTGAAAGCAGCAAACCAGTAAAAAAGACATTTGCTGCTGCGTTCAAGCATTTCCCATTAATCCTACAGTTAAAATAAAACAGTTTGGCTCTGAAACCAATCCTCTCTCGTTGTGGGGTGGGGTGTAGGAAGAGCACTTCCCTGGCTTCATTTGCTACAGGGATCCTCTTATCTCCACCATTTCATACATTTCTACACACACACACACACACACACACACACACACACACACACAAACTAGTGTTCAGGTATCCTACCATTTGAGACCTTCCATTCAAACAACTCTTATTTCTTGAAACCATGAGACAAAAAGACAGACTATTAAAAAAAAAAGACGGCAGATATCCCAATTAAATCAATCCCTACTAAATTCCAAAGACAGATTTCCAGTCTTCAATGTTAATTTTAAAAGACTGTGGGTGCTGCAACAAAAAGCAAAGCCACGCAAGGAGCATGTCCTCTGCTCATAAATAGAAATCATCCCTTCCCATTAAACCAGACTAATGTTAGCTTTGTTCCAAGGCTCCTGGGAACAGGAGTGGGTGGACTCCCAAATGGCGGTTCTTGGTTTTACAGAACACGAGACACGGATGCCCAGCTCCAGAACGTGAACTCAGCAAAGGGAAGATAAGCTGAAAACCTGAATGACGTCACCTACTTGCCCTAGATCAATCTCAGAGGCAACCACTGTCTGCAAGCATGAGAGCTTCCTACATCAGTCTGTGCTACTAACTCCTGCACAAAATTTAACATGTTACAGGAGAACAAAAGAGCTCATGGCAGCAGCGGATTCCTCCTGCGATTCCCATTTAATGGACCCATACGCTCTCCCTCCAACAGAGTACAGAATACAAAAACCTAGAAAGGAATGTAGTAACTGGGACAGACTTTGCCCTGGATCAATCCTCACAACCCCGGCAATGTTGGAAACAGTTGGAATCCTTTAAAAAAGGCTCTTCTTGTTCTTTGGTATATTACTATGTTGGACAATGAAAAATCTCCTGCTTGCCTACCCTCATGGATATTCTGAAAATATGCTAATCCTGACAAACTGTTGTCTCCCCCCAAAAAACCCTTGCCCTCCTCCCCCCAAAAAGCATTCTGTACATATATTTTGTATAACCCATTTTTGCTTTCATTTCTAGCTTCCCCATGGTATGTGTGGCCTCTCCTGTTTCTAACTCTGATATACAGTAGCAGCCTTCCATTTGACAAATCGACTTCACATCCCAAAAATGTACTTCTAAAAGGAGAGGAGCACAAGGATTGATTGGAGATTTGGCAAATTGTAGCCAAGTTCACATTAGACCTGAGATTCAATGGCTGTGACGTATTCATACGAGCTGAATTACTGCATTCTGACCTAGGTACATGTTATGTATAGAATGGATTTTCTTCCCCCATTTCAGATTTCACTGATTTCTGAAATTTGCATTTATTAATCTGTCCGGCATTGATGAACTTTTATGGATACGTAATGCCCTTCTTGTCAATAAAAACAAGCTTGGCATCATTTTCCTTCCAGAATCCACATGCTTCTTCATATAAAATGTTGAGTTTCATGTCCATCTCTTCTTTCTCTAAAGTTCTGAGCTATTTGCAACGATTTACAATGTTTCACAAAATAATTTTTCCACCCGTCTCTAAATATCAACATCAACTTGTTTTGAGCTTAAACCCTTCCAATTTAAAGGTGACCTTTAACGAAAAGCAGTTCTATAACTGAGGGACAGCAATTATAAACAATCACCTAACAATTTGTCCTCTTCTTTCTTGCTGGTTAATTTTGAAATAGTTGAGAAGGGGTCTCAGTGTTACTCTGCTCTTATTTTTTTTTTACCTTTTTTTAAAAACTTAAACTAAGCACATAGCCATCAGATCCTCTTCCTTTGGACACTAGCGTATTTGATTTATTTTATTTGTATCCCTTTGTTTTTTGTTTTTTTTACAAATAACGCAAGGGCGCGAACAGATTCAATACACTTTCCTCCTCCTATTTTCCTCACAACATGAGCACTGTGAAGTGAGGTGAATTGGGCTGAGAGCATGATTGGCCCAAGGTCACCCAGTTAGCTTTCATGTCTAAGATGAAACTAGAAATCACTGACTCACTTTTTCTAGCCTGGTACCTTAACCACTAGACCAAACTGGCTCTCTTTTAGTAAAAAACCCCCCACCATTTACCACCTTATAGTGGAAGAGCCGTGGTGGCGCAGTGGTTAGAATACAGTACTGCAGGCTGCCTGCAATTTGGCAGTTTGAATCTCACCAGACTTAAGGTTAACTCAGCCTTCCATCCTTCCGAGGTCGGTAAAATGAGGACCCAGATTGTTGGGGGCAACAGGCTGACCAGATCTGTCAGCCTCTCAGAGAGGGCTGTAAAACACTGCGAAGCGATATATAAGTCTAAGTGCTATTGCTATAGTGCATTTCAATAACTTTTCTATTCAATTGTGTTTGATTCTTGAAGACTACCAGCAGTTTTCTTGGTAAGGGTTTTCAAAAGTGGTTTGCCTATTCTTAGGGCTGAGAGAAAATGACTTGCCCAAGACACCCAGCTGATTTTGTGCCTAGGACAGAACTAGAACTCACTATCTCACACCCGCCCCCTCGCTATGCCTTAAGTACTACACCAAACTTTCAGTAAAAAACAAAACAAAACAACAGCATCAGAAAATAGACCTGGTTCAGAATCCAGGATCCTCTCCCAAGAGTAGAAATCCTCACCTGACTGACAATCCATCAAGTAAAAAACAACCTGCATTCTCTATTTGATGCCAGCTATACAGATTGCTAATAAAATGCACCCAGACCCCAGGCTCTGTCCCAAGGCCTTTATCAACAAGTCTTCCTACAAACCTTTATTCACATTCCTTGATCAACAAAGATTGCAGGGAACACTGCCTGTTAAAATTACAGGGGAGAGCTGCAGTATTCGGAAACTGGCTAGTGGGCTTAAATGTACTTTGGCAAGCCCCGCTAAGGCCTTAGCTTAATTTGCATCTTGTTTGTTCACCAGAGGCTTCCATATCCAAGCTTCTCTGGATGGCTGCCACCAAAACCTCCATTTCCCTGAAAAGAGACAACTTTAAAAAAAAAAGGAGGGAGGGAGGGCAAATGGAGAGCTGGCAACGAAACTGTTCCAGGCACTGAGGAGAAGCAGGTGGGGGGAGAATATGATCAAGCATTTCATTAAATGCACCAATTCAATTTTATGCATGACTGTTTACTCCAAAGCAAACCTTTAACACCAGCTATTTCCCCCTCTCTTCAGCCTTTTAATCTTACTCTAAGGACCTATTGTCTTGTGGGTCTTCCTCCCGAATCATTATGCACAGGATTACTTTGCTTTCTCCAAATCAGTCCCTTTCACTTTTCTTGATACCTACTGCATCTACTCAGGTGATCAGGTTTGGGTTCTTGGCAAATAAGAACTTTCCAACCTTCCTCCTCCCCCGAACCTTCCTTCTTGTAAAGACCCATTTCAAGAGAATTTGATGGATGACCCCTTCTTTTGGAACATCTGAAATTCAGATTCCATCACAAAACACATCCAGCTCTGCGGCACTGCAGAGCATCCAATTTTTTGACCTGGCAAACTTTTTATCAAGACCAGTGACAAAATAATGGGATGTTATCGATGATTAGATCGTTATTCACAAATCACCATAAATGCAAAAGAATCAGAAGCAGTTGGGAATAAAATAACCTGGACTCATAAATAGCTGTCGTGGGTGGTAGACACGGCCCAGAATTAAGAACACAATGCAGAAACAAAACTCCATTTTTCATTCCCTCTCCACCTCAACAGAGAGCAGGTATGCCCAATCCTCAGAAGCTGCCTGCCCTAACCTGACGTCCTGATAGGGCGTAGGACTGCGACTCCCACAGTTGGCAAACCACCTGGAAGGCAACAGTTTGGGAAGAGCTCCCCAAATGCATCTGGGACAACTTTTGCATATTTAGCTGCATGTAAATCTGCAAGGTTACTGGGGGGGGGGGGGATCGACTCCTACGTTCATTTACCTGGGGAGTGTGTGGAGATAGCTACACCGAATCTAGATTTGCCACTGGAGAGCAATTAAGTGACATCCAGCAGAGGACAAGTTGTCCAGCCTTTCCCCCACCCCCATTGCTTCTCCCCAAGACCCTTTCTGTCAAGAACACGCAAGGGGAGGGGGAGTCGTTTGGCCAATAGGGAAGCAGAAAAATCTGGTTAGCCAACATCAGCTGAATAAACACCAGCACAAACGAAGGGGGGGGGGGGGGATGTTAGGAGAAAAGCAACATAAATAGGTGGCAACATTAAAACGCAACGATCCCATCCAATCCTGTGCGGACCTCCAAAGAGGAAAGCAATATTTTTTTTTCTTTTTTAAGGATACTGAAAATACAAGTCTCAAAACATTTAGGAAACGGGCATTTCGCCTTCCGCCCAATGGTGGCATTAAACTATCCGGAGGAAACCTGTTCGGTAGCCTCCGCTTCCTCGCTATATAGTAAATGCGATCCGGATCGTCAACCTCAAAAGCCCCCGTAGTACTATGACTACATTCCCCGGAACATATTGTAAAAAACACGGAAAGTCTTCGCGCAGAGAATATGGATATGCCGTCATCGACACTATCGGTCTTTTTTAAAAAAAAAAAGATTTATGGAGATGTGCGTTTGTGTATATGTCAACGTAATGGCTCCGTCTTCATTTTAGACGCTAGGAAAAGACCTGGGGGGGGGCAATAAAATAAAAATAAAATAAAAATAAATAAATAAAATGATTCTAATGTGACTTTTAAGATTTGGGATTTGAAGGGCGGGTACAAAAAAAAAGAAAAGAAAGGAAAACCACCCCCCCCCCGCTCCAGATCCGGAACGATTCAAGAGCAACATTTGGAAGGGGTTCAAGTGCCTGTTTAGCTACGCACGCGCGGAAGAGCTACAAGCGAAGAAGGGAGGGAGAAAGAGAGAGAGAGAGATGGGTGAAAAACAAACGTTCAGAGAGTTTTCTCCCTTCCTCATTAAGAGAGTGTGATGTCTATGCAAGAAGCGTCCAAATTCTCCCCTGCCTGCCTGCCTGCTCGCTTTCCTCCCTCGGACCAGGCGGGGTGGGAAGGGAGACGCGGGAACGGAGGGGAAAAAAACC
>WNWU01000036.1:8226736-8237477 GCA_012654045.1 Ptyas mucosa
GCCACGCCCACAGAACCGGTAGTAAAAAAAATTGGATTTCACCACTGGATTCACCTACAGGGTTACTGTAAGGAATGTGCAGCACATCTAGCAGATAAAGTCACTCATATTTGTGCTACGTCGGACTCCAGTCTTTGGGCAGAACCAGTGAATGTTATGAGGGTTGAGTCGAACATGGTTATTTGTGGCGGTGGGGAGTTCAATCCTGTTGAATCTGAGGAAGTGGATAGGACTACTGCTAGTTTGTCCACTTCTGTGTTGGATCCATACCTCCCTTCCTCCAGCTGGTCAAGGCTGCCTGGGAGAGAACATGGGACTGAGTCTTGGTGATGATTAATTCTTCCTTGGCAGAAGTCCTCCAGTTCTTAAGCAGGTAATGATATGTCCTTTCCTCAATTGTTGCTGTAAATTGAGGGCTACTGTACTTGTACTTGGTTTTTTATGATTGTTCACCATCTACTTATAGAACATTGAATCATATGGCTGGAAGGGAAATCAGAGGTCTTGTAGTCCAACCCCATGCTGATGGCAGGAGACCTTAAGCCATCCCAGTCAAATGATTGTCCAGTCTGTTTTTGGAAACCTCCAGAGATGGAGCACCCACAACCCTAGGAGGCAAGCTATTCCATTGATTGTTCTCACTGTCAGAAAATTTCTCCTAGGTTGGATCTCCCCTTAACAATTTCCCACTCATTACTTGTCCTAGTGCTTTGGAGAATAAGTCAATCCCCTCTTCACTGTGACAACCCCTCAAGTACTAGAAGACAGTTATCATGTGTCCCTCCTAATCCTTCTCTTTGATCAGCTAGATATTCCTAGGTCCCTCAACCGTTCATATTTCAAATGGGTGGTTACTGATATTGAACAAACAAATAAATTCTGGTTTAAACGGTTAATGTCTCGGCATCCTGCTCTTTTCCAAACATTATCTGGTTTTTCATCAAAACTGAGCTGTGATGTTTACATCAATAATTATTCTGCTCACCCCTTTTTGTTCTGCAGAACATTTGATGGGGCAAGAAATGGCAGCTGTGTGGTGAGTGAGATTCAGCTTTATCCTTGATCCTTGAATTGGTTGCCAATGTATCACCTCAGTAATATCCTCACAGAACACTATATTTCTCTGAGCCATAGAGTTCCTGTTTCTGCTTTATTCTGATTGCTATTATTTCTTTGTTAAATTGATACCCAACCTTTCTTCCAGGAATTTGGAAGCGTAGTAACCTTCTAGTTCCTTGACTGGAGCTTCCTTAAAACCTTGCATGACACCATCCAATGACACCTATAAAGCCAGTTCCATTCTCTTCTCCCAAATTCCAGCGCAGGGGTAACCCAGGCAAGAAAGAAAACTCCAAAAGCAGACATGCAGATTAAGCAGTGGTGGGATTCATTTTTTTTTATTACCGGTTCTGTGGGCGTGGCTTGGTGGACATGGTGTGTGTGGCAGGGGAAGGATACTGCAAAATCTCCATTTCCACCCACTCCTGGGGGAAGGATACTGCAAAATCTCCATTCCCACCCCACTCTGGGGCTAGCCAGAGGCGGTATTTGCCAGTTCTCCGAACTACTCAAAATTTCTACTACCGGTTCTCCAGAACCTGTCAGAACCTACTGAATTTCACCCCTGAGATTAAGGGACATATTGATAAACAACAGCCAATTCTTGAAAGCAAGGGAGAAGGTTATCTGAGAAGTAAGTTTAGTCTTCTGTAAATATTGTTCTGTGTACCTTTCCTCCCCCCCCCCATAAAAAATGAATGGCTGTTTATTCTTATGAGGAAGATGTACTCCATGTAGGAACATTGCTGGTGGAAGGGCAAAATTTGCCTTCCATTTCTGAAATTATAAATTTCACCACCAGTCATACAGACATCAAGGAGGGATGGAGGTTCACGTACGCAAGTAAAAAAACCAAAAGTTTTGTGTTTTCTGAACGTCTAAACATCTTATTTATTTATTTTATTTATTTATTTCGAATTTTTATACCGCCCTTCTCCCTGGGAACTCAGGGCGGTGCACATCCAAGTAAAAACACACAATACAAACATTAAGAACAGTTTAAAACGAATATCTCAATTGGCCCAAGATTTAAAAAAGAACAACCCAATTTAAAATTGTTTAAAAGGATTCGCTTAGGCCAGCCCGGCTTGTTGGAAAAGGAAAGTTTTAAGGGCACGGCGGAAGGCACGGAGGTCTTGGATTCTCCTTATCTCTGGGGGCAGCTGATTCCAGAGGGTAGGAGTCCCCACAGAGAAGGCCCTCCCTCTGGGGGTCACCAGCCTACATTGCTTGGCTGATGGCACCCCGAGGAGGCCCTCTCTGTAGGAGCACACGGGTCGATGGGAGGTCGTCAGTGGCAGAAGGCGGTCTCGAAGATAACTAGGTCCTATGCCATGGAGTGCTTTAAAGGTGGTAACCAACACCTTGAAGCGCACCCGGAAGACCACTGGGAGCCAGTGCAGCTCGCGCAGGAGCGGTGTTATGCGGGAGCGCCATGCAGCTCCCGTAATTACCCACGCGGCCGCATTCTGGACCAGTTGGAGCCTCTGGGTGCTTCTCAAGGGGAGCCCCATGTAGAGAGCGTTGCAGTAGTCTTCAACGTTTTTGCGAATACAAGCCCTCCTGTGCATATCATGGTGGTTATATTACTAGAAACGAGGGGGGAAAATACATGTTGTTTTTAAAAAAGGAGGAAATAAATCGCAGGACATCTGATTCTAGTTAATTCTGCTTCTGAGAAGAAAACATTGTGTTTGTATATATATTTAGTACTTTATATTCTGCAGCTCCTGGACAAGAGGAAGGTGGGGTGGGAAAGACCAACGGTACTGTTGTTTTAATAGCAGCAGCACAGTTAAAACGAGCACGTTGTGTTCCAGCCGTACATGTTTGTAATACATCCGTTACAAGGCGTGCGCGCGCACACACACACACACACTCAAGCATACTTGCATAACAAAATGCACACTAGGGCTGTCTAGGTTAAAGAGGCCCACTGAGAATGTTTGGCCAGGACTTCTGTTACCAAATCCTGCAGCTGGCACTGAGGCCCACAACAGGAATCTTACTATTTTCAGTAGACAGTAAAAGAGGCAGCTGGACTTCATAAGCTCACAATTGACATGGCTGAACTGAGTTGGCCTAGTCTTGGAGAATCATTTTGAAAGCATGGCAAAAGGCAAACTTTTTCCTTGCCGGGCAAGGATGGGTTTCCTTCTCAAGCAAGAAAGTCTAGGCTAGATTCTCCAATCTAAAGACCTCCTTAAAACTTCAATTCCCGTAACTGTCAGCCTCCCTTAAATCAATTTTGAAATCTTGAAATCGATTTTGAAAACGTAGACTGCACCACAGTTGGAGGGCCCCAGGTTGGGTTATGAGGTTGATGAATGGCAACAATTAGATAATATTTTCAAATGTTCGAAACACTATGATGATCGTGATCATCATATAATGGGGGCGGAGAGGAATTCTGACTGGTGTTTTTATAGGGTCTGTGTCATTTAACATGCTGCCGGTCTGGATGTCTTTGAAAGCTATTTAGGAACTTCAGGAAGTCCCAGATCAGGTGTGATCCCATTCTCTTACACCCTGACATCTTCGGATGCGTTGACTATCTTAATTTGTGGTTACAGCAATAGCACTTTGATTTATATGCTGCTTCACAGTGCTTTACAGCCCACTCTGAGAGGTTTACAGAGTCAGCCTATTGCCCCCAACAATCTGGCTCCTCATTTTATTGACCTCGGAAGGATGGAAGGCTCAGTCAACTTTGAGTCCGTCAGGATCGAATTCCAGGCTGTGGGCAGAGTTAGGCTGCAAAACTGCTGGCAGTGTGGAAGCTTCTGGTGTTAATATGGCTTCCATATTATGGACATGGGGGCGATGGCTGTCAGCTTTGGAAGCCATATTAACACCAGAAGCTTCCATGCTGCCAACTGCACTTCAACCAACTGCGCCACCAGGTCTTTGGGAGTTGTGAGCCAGCACATCTGCAGCTGGTTGGGTAAGGCTGCACTGTATCCTTACATAGTTGGGGGTAATATGCTGACCCTGTAAACTGCTTAGAGAGGGCTGCGAAGCGGTATATAAGTCTAAGTGGTGTTGCTATTAGATGCATGGAATATATATACCCTTCCACATTTGGCAAGCTGCTGCTCAACTCAATTTGGAGGACTGCATCTCTTGCAGGCCTTTAATTTTACGTGAACCTGCCTGTGTTAATAGTCATCTTCTCAGTTCCTCTCTGGACATCCTTTTAGGCAGTGATAACTAAGGAAAGAGTCTTTGCTATATGGTCCCCTTCTGTAGTAGATCTCCCTGCAGAGGTCCCATCTTCCTGGACATGGTACTAGCAGTCAGAAGACACTGCATGTGTTGTCTAGTCCAGGGGTCACCAACTTTTCGGACCTCAGGGACCACTAAATTCATAATTGTAAATCCCGCGGACAACTGATATGATCTGCCTAATGACCGGCTGGATGGGCGTGGCTAGGTGGTCATGTGACTGGGTGGGCATGGCCAACTCAATGTCACTCATGTCAAGGGGAGCCTTGCCAGCCTCTACTCGCCCCACCCCTCCTAGCCTGCCCGCCGGGGCTCTTTAGGGCCCCAACAGGAAGCAGTTGTTGGAGCTAAACAGCCACCATGAGAAAGAGTTGACAAAACAGCTGGCTCAGTTCAATTGGATCTGACCAAGAAGGAGGCTCAGCAGAAGCACCTCACTGAGGACTACAAGCATAGGCTTTCCAAGCAGACCTGCAGGAGTGCAAGGCCAGGTACCGGCGCCTGGAGGCTCAACGGGCTGAGATGGTCAGCCAGTTCCAGGCCATGATGCAGTCCCACTGGAACAAGGCCCTCCGGCTCTTCGCCATCAGTGGCACTTCCCTCCAGCCTTTGCCCAAAGCCCCGCACCAGGAGGCTGAAGGAGACCCCAAGTTGGAATTTCTGCCCCACTCTGACCCGCATAAAAAGACCCCAAAGGGGGAGACTCTCTGCAGCAACACGAACGTTCATTGCACGTAACCAGCCCAGGGGCCGTAGTTTGAGGACTCCTGATTTAGTGCAATATAAAAAATGCAAATCATTTTTCTGTGGACCACCAAAATTTTCTCACAGACCACTAGTGGTCCACGGACCACCAGTTGGTGATCTAGTCTAGTCTATACTTCATCAAGCAATCATCAAGCTGGTCTAGTCTATACTTCATCAAGCAATCACAAGTGGTGGGAAAATGTAAGTCAACTGCAAATGAAAAACAATCTTCAGCTCCTCCTTTCCCCTAAAATTCTGTAAATGAGCAATTGTATAATAAAAGTCTCACTTGGAAACACCCGAGAGATTTAGGTGTAAATCCCACCTTCAGTTGGATCTACCTTGATTTAGGGAGCTCTTGCTGCACTGAGACTCAAAGCAATAATTTTCAGATTTGTGTACCTGAATCCCAGCCATGAGAAAAGTAAAGAATTAAAGTCAAGGAATTCAAGCAATTCCAGACAAGAAATCACCTAAGGAATGTTCAGAAGTAGCCAGCATTTCCTCTCCCAGTGCTCTGATTGATTCAGCCACTGCAAGAGCCTTGAGAGAAACAGCTGCCTGCCCTTTTGTATTGGAGAAGAATCGCAGTCCAGTATAGAGGAGATGCTTTACACAACCAAACATAAATGAACGTGCAAATTATGATTAGAGTCAAGAAAGACTCAATGGTGTACTAGCTAGGTCCAATTACAGGTGGTCCTCAATCATTCATTTAGCAATCCTTCAACGTTACAAATGGGACTGGAAAAAATGACTTATGACCAGTCCTTACACTTATAAACACAACAGCATCTCCACAGTCCCGTGATCAAACTTCGGGTGGTTGGCAACCAGAGTGTATTTCAAAATGCTTGCTGCCTCCTGGGTCATGTGATCGCCGCTCGTGACCTTCCCAGCTGGCTTCTCACATGCAAAGTCAATGGGAGGAAGCCAATTTGCTTAACGACAATGTGAGTCACTTCAAGCTGCAATGATTTGCTTATTAATGCAGTGGTGGGTTTCAAATTTTTTTACTACCGGTTCTGTGGGTGTGGCTTGGGGGGCGTGGCATAGCTTGGGGGGCATGGCTTGGCGGGCTTGGCAGGGGAAGGCTACTGTAAAATCTCCATTCCCTCCTCAATCCAGGGGAAAGTTACTACAAAATCCCCATTTCCTCCCAATCAGCTGGGACTCGGGAGGCAGAGAATAGATGGTGGCGGGGCCAGTCAGAATATTTACTACCGGTTCTCCAAACTACTCAAAATGTCTGCTGCCAGTTCTCCAGAACTGGTTAGAACCTGCTGAAACCCACCTCTGCAACAATGGCAAAAAAAAAAAGTTTTAAAATCAGGCAGATCTCATTTAACAGCCTCCTTGCTTAACAGTAGTCCCATTTGTGATTGTAAGTCAAGGACTACCTGTATTCATTATGGGGATCATTATGTATGTTTTGTCCTGCGAGGAATGCCTCCCTGCTCTTATCTCCCCTATAACAATAATGTAAGCATGATATTACATCACCATAGAATATTAAGGATGGACAGACAGCTGGCTAGATAGACAATGTGATGGCCATAGCCCAGCACGAAAACAATACGTAACAAAATTTACTGTTCACCAAGAACAATCTCAACTGTTAACACATACTAAACAAACCATTATAAAAAACTGAAGAATAATATAAATAACAAGACTATATTTAGTATTTTAGTATTTTTGTGTGTAATGTTTTTTTTTGTATTCAATGTGAAGTCACATTTTTGCATGTCACAAAAATGAAGATTAAAAAGCTTAGGTAACTTGGATGATTAAAAAAAATAAATACAGAACCTAAAAGGCAACTGACTAGTTTTAAAAAAAAATTATCACAGGTTATCACAGGACTCTGAATTTAACATTGGGAGCTGCAGCAGCCCTACCAGAACGGACTAGATATATCATACATCAGGGGTGTCAAACTTGATTTCATTGAGGGCCACATCAGGATTGTGTTTGACCTCGGTGGCCCAGGATGGGCGTGGGCAGGGTGGGTGTGGCCAGCTCGATGTCACTCATGATCGGGGTGCCTGTGGCAGCCTGAGTGTTCTGTCAGCAAAAACAGGCACCCAAGCTCCATTTTCAGCTGTGACGGCCTCCTGCAACCCTCTGCCAGCGAAAACGGAACTCGGGAGGGCCACACACAGTCCTCCCGAGCTCCGTTTTCATTGGCAGAGACACCGCGGGCGAGTCCTTTGCTGTTTCCAGGTTGGTCCCGCAGGCCAGATCTAAGCATCCGGCCCCTGGGCCTTGAGTTTGACACCCCTGTCACTGCGTTCTTGTATTTACCAGCTGAGCTCTCATTTTTGGACTAATAGACTTACTGTAGTTTGCCAAGTCCTTATCAGTATCTAACTACTGCGCATCCTCTGCATTCCTTTCTAGTCTTCTTCTTAACTCCTTTGTTCTCCTGCCAAGAGGTCCGGCAGGAACGCTGCCAAGATGTAGCTCATTAATTTAGGTAGCAAGAATTTTAAATTTTTACTTTTACAATAAAAATGAGTTTTCTTAGAAATACTTCTTCGGGTTTTATTTTCTCAAAGTATACTTTCGAGGAGAAGCCACGGTCCAAACCTCTAAACCGGGGTGTGATTATCCCAGAGCCAGGATGGGATCAATCAACGCCCTGACAACCCCTGTCATACATCACCCTTAGAAACCTGAAACAAGCTTCCTGCCCAAAAGTGGAGTGATGAGCGCTGTCAATCACTGTCTAAAATTGGTTTCAGCCAGCTTCCATGCATCCATACCCACATTCATGGGATTGCGCAGCAGTTTAGATTGAAAAGCAGAAAGGACTTTGGGGTGTGCTTGGGTATGCAGTTGCCACCTGTCAGCAATTCCTTAAATCAAAAGTGTCTATTCCCAGAACTGCCCTGCAGCTGCAAAGGGCAGCTGTGCAATCTTGGGAAAAGATGCATCTGCTTTAAGAAGTTGCTAACAGGTGCAACACAAATACCCCGGGCACTTTGAAGCACCTTTTCCTCTTCCAAGCCGAACAGCTGCAGAGTCTTCCGATCTTGTCCCAATCAGGCAGCAAAACATCCTGACTGGAGAAAAAAAAATATCTACAGGATCACCTGCTTCAACTCGAGACAATCTAGGAGTCGATTCTCTCAGAGGCAGGGCTTTGAGTCAAGAAAATACAGGGAGTCCTTGACTTATGACCCCAAAATTTCTGTTGCTAAGCAAGATGATTCTTAAGTGGATTTTGGCCCATTTTACGACGTTTCTTGCCACAATTGTTAAGTGAATCACCGCAGTTGTTAAGCTAGTAACCCGGTCATTAAGTGAATCTGGATTCCCCATTGACTTTGCTTGTCAGAAGGTCGCAAAAGATGATCACATGACCCTTGCACACTGTTCTGACCTAGGCTTCCTGAGTCATTAAAACACACAAGTAATCCCAAAAAACCTCTTTTATTGCAACAGCTGTGAATTCTGTTCATGCACTGATGAGTCCCAATGAGTTATAAAGAGTCCTTTGGGAGAAGTCCTTTGGGATAATCACCCACCTTTATCTCCCTTGACACCCTGCCAAAGACCTAATTGGCAAAGCCACACAGAGTCCAGAATCAAACAGAGCTTCAGGCTTTAAGCTGAACCAAATGAACAAACGTTGCTTCCTGCAAAGGCCCACATGCCTTTGCTCCTCTTTTAAGTCTTATGGGAGGGGCCAATCATCTCCCAGCCCTACTCCCGAGTTGTCCCTTTTGTTTTAGCTTCTGGCAACTCTGCGCATGCGCGCATTGGGAACAGGCTCCCCCTGTTCCTCTGCCTCACTGATGTTCGACTCTGGAGACTCCGGAGGCAGCACGTACCTCCCAGATGACCCTTTCTCTGCCTCTGATGCAGAGCCATCGTCTGAGCCTTCCCCAGACTCCAGGATTGGCCCATGGTCCTCCCCAGCCTCCTCACTGTCCGACTCTGCTGCCAGCTCTGCAGGCTGCTGGCGGACCACATCACACACTGCAACGGTCATAAATATATGCCAGTTCCCAAACATCCCAATACTGATCATGTGATAAGGGGATACTGCAACAAACCTTTCTTGCCTCAGTTGTGAAGTGAATCACTGCAGTGGTTAAGCTAAACACAGTTGTTAAGTGAATCCCCATTGACTTTGGTCATCAGAAAGTCGCAAATAGTGTTTTACATTAACTTGGGACACTGCCAACGGTCATAAATATGAGTCCATTGTCGAGCATCTGAGTTTTGATCTCATGACCATGGGTGATGCTGCAGTGGTCGTAAGTGTGGAAAACGGTCATAAGTCACTTTTTTTCAGTGCTGTTGTAACTTCGAATGGTCACTAAATGAACTGTTGTATTGTTTTCCAGTCATGCCATCAACACTTTGGAACAGCACTAGCTGGAAGAATTCAGCAGCATACAAATCTAAATAACACCGGCAACTATATACGGTAATAGATGATTTTAGCCAGATGAATAGTTATTTTTTTACTTCCTAGACCAGCTCAATCCCATTTAGAGCACATTTAGCCAGTCCCTGTTCTCAGAAAATCTTCCCTAGGGCAGTATGATATGTTCTCACCACCTTAGGATCATTACTGCCTTTCCATCTGTCCAGAAGACCTACTTTTCTTCTCTCCTGATGCCCAGCTCTGCTTAGAAACATAAGCAAGAGGGAAATACTGCCTCTCCCCCAAAGAAAGGCCTACACTGAGGTTCTCTATGGGCACGGCTTTCCCTCCTTAGGCAGCAGGGTAGGGCTGTAGCATTCTCCTCTGCTAAAGGTCAGAGGTCAAAGCATCTCCCATCAATCAGCAGTAGTTCCTCAGGCCAACAAACAGCATGAATAATGGGCTGTGAACTTTAGAACCGAAAGGTCCAAACTTCATGTTCCAGGGAAATAATATGCAGATACCACAGACCGTATCTCCCTGGTAACATTTTGTTAAAAGGGGAGAAGGTGAAAAAGTATGGTCTCGTCACAGTGGCACTTCCTCGCTTTGCCACTGCTCCAGGGCGTGGCTGGGATCAATTAAGATCCATCAGATGTCAAGATTCTCCAGGTTGTTAGTGGCCAGAAGGTTGGACTCAGTGTGAGGTCTGCAAGTGATTTTGTTTTTGTTTTTTTAAAAAATAGGAAGTTAAATTGCAATATTTGTGGAAATGAAGACAAGGTCATAAATACTATAAATGTAGGTTATGCAAACTAAATGTTTTATTTGTTTTTAATGTTTGTAAGCCATCCAGAGTTGCCTCTAGGTGAGATGGGAGGCAAACAATTCTGATAGATAGGAGAGAGAGGGGGAGAGAGAGAGAGAAAGGGAGGGAGGGAGAGGGAGAGAGAGAGAGAGGGATGGATGGATGGATGGATATAAATAGCTAGATAGCTAGCTGGATGGATAGATAGATGATAGATTGATAGATAGATAAAGAGAGAGAGAGAGAGAGATAGCCACATAGCTGGATGGATGGATGGATGGATGGACGGACGGACAGACAGACAGACAGACAGACAGATAGATAGATAGATATAAATAGATAGCCACATAGCTAGCTGAATGGATAGATAGATAGATAGATAGATAGATAGATAGATAGATAGATATAAATAGAGAGCCACATAGCTAGCTGAATGGAAGGATGGATGGATGGATGGATAGATAAATAAGATAGATAGATAGATAGATAGATAGATAGATAGATAGATAGATAGATAGATA
>WNWU01000036.1:8240847-8265374 GCA_012654045.1 Ptyas mucosa
GATAGATAGATAGATAGATAGATAGATAGATAGATAGATAGATAGATAGATAGATAATAGGTAGATAGGTAGATAGGTAGATGATAGATAGATGATAGAAGATAGATGATGTGTAGGTAGGTAAGTAGATGATAGGTAGGTAGGTAGGTAGGTAGATGATAGCTAGATGATAGCTAGAGAGCTAGAGAGCTAGAGAGCTAGAGAGAGAGAGAGAGAGATAGATAGATAGATAGATAGATAGATAGATGGATGGATGGGTGGGTGGGTGGATAGATGGATGGATGGATGACAGGTAGGTAGGTAAGTAGATAGGTAGATAGGTAGATGATAGATGATAGAAGATAGCTAGAGAGCTAGAGAGCTAGAGAGCTAGAGAGCTAGATGGATGGATGGATGGATGGATGGATGGATGGATGGATGACAGGTAGGTAGGTAAGTAGATGATAGATTAGGTAGGTAGATAGGTAGATGATAGATAGATGATAGAAGATAGATAGATAGATTATAGGTAGGTAGGTAGGCAGGCAGGCAGGTAGATAGATGATAGATAGATAGATAGATAGATAGATAGATAGATAGATAGATAGATGATAGGTAGGTAGGTAAGTAGATGATAGATTAGGTAGGTAGGTAGATGATAGATAGATGATAGAAGATAGATAGATGATAGGTAGGCAGGCAGGCAGGCAGGCAGGTAGATAGATGATAGATAGATTATTGATAGATAGATGATAGACAGACAGGCAGACAGACAGACAGACAGTGATAGAGAGGGTGGGGGCAGACAGGCAGGCAGGCAGACAAAATATGTATAACAAATTTCATGCCAGAAAAGTTTTCTGTTGATTCAAGGATAGGTAGAGAAGATTTCACCTCAGCAATAAAGATCCTGCAATATGACTATGATGATGATGATGTTATCTATTCAGTGTCCAGCTCTTGGCGATTCCATGGGCCAGGTCTCTCCACATCTTCCGATCTTGCATTACTTCTTTGAATTGTTCTATGTTCTGGCTCAGGGGTAGTCAACCTTCTTATACCTACCGCCCACTTTTGTATCTCTGTTAGTAGTAAAATTTTCTAACCGCCCACCGGTTCCACAGTAATGGTGATTTATAAAGTAGGGACAAAACCCCTACCACCCACCATGAAAGCTGGAACTCCCACTAGTGGGCGGTAGGGACCAGGTTGACTACCACTGTTCTGGCTGGTGTCAGCTTTGATGGTGACAATGTGACTATATGATGGCCTTAAAAAATTCTATCTATTATCTTAGATATAGAAGTAGTTCACATTTATCGATGACAATTGGGATTGGCAACACATTCATTGAGTGAAGCGGCCACCAAACAAACTTTATCTCCGCTGTGGTTTCCGGCCTCCCGTCATAGTCAGTTGACTCCATCACTGAGTATTGGGGGTGAGATCTTGACCCCCTCAGAGAGGGTTCGCAACTTGGGTGTCCTTCTGGACTCACAGCTGTCTTTAGAAGACCATCTGACGGCTGTGGCCAGAGAGGCTTTTTATCAGGTTCACCTGATTTACCAGTCCCTTTCTGGACTGGGACTCCCTATGCACAGTCACTCATGCCCTTGTCACCTCCCGTCTGGACTATTGTAATGCTCTCTACATGGGGCTCCCCTTGAAGAGCACCCGGAGGCTCCAAGTGGTCCAGAATGTGGCCACGTAGGTAATTACTGGAGTGACTCGACGCTCCCATGTAACACCGCTCCTGCGCGAGCTGCACTGGCTCCTGGTGGTCTTCCGGGTGCGATTCAAGGTGTTGGTTGCCACCTTTAAAGCGCTCCAAGACTTGGGACCTGGGTATTTACGAGACCGCCTTCTGCCACCGATAGCCTCCCATTGACCAGTACACTCCCACAGAGAGGGGCTCCTTGGGGTGCCGTTGCCTAGGCAATGTCGGCTGATGACCCCCAGGGGGAGAGCATTCTCTGTGTGGGCCCCTACCCTCTGGAATGAGCTGCCCCCGGAGATTCGTAGGATTCCCGACCTTCATACTTTTTGTTGTGCCCTAAAAACATTATTATTCCAACAAGCAGGGCCTAAATAATAACAACATTTTACTATTTTAATGGGTTGTTTTATTAGAGTTTTTTGGCCAATTTATTTAATTGTTTTAAACTGCTTTTAATTTTTATATTGTCATGGTTTTATTTTTGGCTGTACCCCGCCCTGAGTCCTTCGGGAGAAGGGCAGTATAGAAATTCAAAAATAAATAAATAAATAAATAAAATCTCCGCTTAAGATCTTATTTCAGCTTTCCTTTGCTTTACAGACCTGCAAAGGTGATAAGATACAAAAATAGGTTGCAAAGTTATTTTTCCATCACCATCTTAACTGTGGACTGTCACTAAACAAGGACTAACTGTTCTGCTATTAAACAAAGCAGGCTCTTTCCTTTTGCTGTATCTTGGTTTCTGAAAAGATAGGAGAGATGTGTGAAAGCAACAGGCGCAGAGGGATGGAGAGGAGAGGAGACGAGAGGAAAGGAGAGAGAGGGTTAGAAGAGAGGGAAAAGGAGAGGAAGAAAGGGAGGGGAATAAGAGTAGGAGAGAGGGTTAGAAAGGGAGGAAGAGGGGAGGAGTAGGGGAGGGGAAGGAGTGGAGGAAGAAGAAAGTAGAAAGGGATAGAAGAAGGAAGGGAAGAGAAGAAGGTGAGGAAAAGTTGTGGTAAAATAGAGGAAACGGTAGAAGAGCAACGCCGAATATACTTTAATATACCTTAATTTTTTAGGATGAAGAATGAACTAACATGAAAGTTAAAAGATAATATGTATGATTAACAATGGATAAGAGACTGTACATTTAAGTATGTTTATGAGAAATAAAAATTAAAAACTTAAAAAAAGAAAGAAAGAAAGCAACGGGCGCAAGTTTAGTTCTCTTGGAAACAAAAACAAAGGAATGTTTAAATGGAGGGGGAAAACTCCCATTCTCCTACAGTTCTTCCGGTATTAGCATCATCTACGAGAATGTGTCTCGTAATGCACATATGCATACATGAATGTCTGCAGGGTATGTTGGTATGTTGCATAAGCCTGACACAGTCCTGGCAAACTGTTGCATTACACCAGATTGTAGTGCCCAAGTTACAGCAAGTTCTCTCCAAGTCACAACAACCCAGGAAAGCATCAGGATATGACTGGCTGCGGAGGACTTCCGCAGCCCAGTTTGGGTGGGCTGGAGAGATTAATCAGCGCCTATTAAAGGAAAGTTTACTTGTGCTCTTGGGGTGCGGCAGCCAGGTTGATTTCAAAAAGTAGCTGCAAAGATTGGGTGGGGGATCAGGATGTTAGTATCCTGTTAAGACTGCCAAGCTGCACTAAAAGACTGGAGATTTCCTCTAAGGAAAATACCTCTTCAGCACAAAGAAAAGTGGCGTCAGCAAGAGGACTAGGATGCATTATTAAGCAGTGGTTGGTTTGATGCAGAGCTTTGGCTGGTGTTTTTCAGTGATCAGCCTTGGCCCCTTAAGGGTTGCTCCATTGGATGAACCAATTTACATCTCCTGCTCATGAAAGACATTCTCCTTGGGCCCTGAAGGGGTTCTACTGTACTTAAGGTCCATTCATATAACTGATGTGCACATGGTTTAAGGCAGGGGTCTGCAACCTTAAACACTCAAAGAGCCATTTGGACCTGTTTCCCACAGAAAAGAAAACACCGGGAGCCACAAAACCCTTCCTGTGCCTGACTATTTCTTGAGCGGCCACAAAACTAGCATATGTAGTTGAATTAAACATTCTGTTTTCTTCTGAAACTTTTCTTTTCTTGGATTTAGCCATGGTTGGCCTACCGGGGGTTGAAAAGCTTAATAAATCGCGTGCTGGCGGGTGTCGCACATTGGCGGTTGTGACGCATATTTTGAGTGACAGGGAGCCACAGCAGAGGGATGAAAGAGCCACATGTGGCTCCAGAGCTACAGGATGCTGACACCTGGTTGAAGGAAACTGTTTTCCCCAGGAATTGCAAGGGCGGTACGTACCGAATGTTTTGATGATCATGGAGCTAAGGGGTTATATGGAGGCCATCACCATGGGATGCTGAAGGAATGTTAAGAAAGAATGGGAGGAGGAAGAGGAAGAGAATATTTCAACAGTCATTTATTCTGTTTAATTTTTTTTATTAAAGTTAACTGTCCCGGTGATATTGCATAATATTACAATACATTTCTTTAATACAACATGCTTCTTTTTTTTTTTTTTTGCTTCTTTTGGGTCACGTAACTTCTTTGTTCATGACAGGAGCTCATAGACAGAAGCTTCTTTGAGAAGTTAACATTCTATTAAATGTTGGGGGAAATCAACAGCCTTGAACGCCTTTGTTTTCTGTTCGGTTACTTTCATGCAGAATTCCCAGAAACAAAACTCCAAATTATTTTTTCCGCTTCTAATTATTTTACAACTTTCTGGAACCTGGTGCCTGTAATGGCTTAGGATGAAGATAGCTGTAGTCCATGATATTTAAAGGATAACTATATCAGATGATTATCTGAGTGACCCTAACTTTGCTACCACGGAGGGATTTTTGAAAGAACGAAGTAGTCAGAATGTGTTCATATGTGCCCTTCTCGCTATGCACATAAGAAATTCCCCCAATCTGATTTTTCAGATGATTTTTTTTCATTTAACCTATCCTCACTCTTGGAAAACCAACTTCAGGCAAACACCACTGTAAAACCTACAGCTTCTGCAGATCATAAATAATTCAGACAATTCAAAGTGTTTTGTTCAAATAGGATAGCGTAGCATTTAAGTGCAAGCAGAAGAGGTACATGGAGCAGAGCTATGATTTTCAGCCACTGCATCTCCGGCCGCTGATATTTGTAGCTGAGGGGAGCCTTCAAACCTTCGTGATGGTTCTCCTCTCGTACTCCCCCTCTAAACACAGTTACTGAAAATCAGTGGCCCACCATTGGAGCGGGATTGGGAAGTCCAAAAGCTGTAATGTAAACCCTAAAATAAATTCCACACAGATTTAAAAGGAAGAAAAGAGATCCAACTGCCCCCCCCCCAGGAAGCCTAGGAAAAAAATCTGAAAAACCATAGTTCTCCTCATATGACATGGGCAACCCGCTGTGTTCCCTCATCCCGCCCTGTCTTGAATCACCAACAGTGTGCCATCCTCAGTCTAGAGTTACCCACAAACTCAAAATATATGTTACTAGTATCTGAAATGAAGCCAGCTTCATTCCATTTTATAGATAGAATTAGCTAAGTAGGGCACTTTTAAGCTGTCCTCTTGTAAATATCACATTTGTACCAGCCCTTAAACCTTGGTTTGCTTTCCAAATCCAGAGAGTGCCTCCTTTTTTCAATCATTTTTGCTTTTCCTAAATTCCTTAGCCTTTTCTGAAAACTAAAGGGCTAAAGATGCCCACTCTGGCATCTTAAATAGCCTCCTCTGGCTCCCCTATGTATTCTTGCAAAGTGCAGGTTCATTGTGGGGAGGGGGGGGAAAGGAATATTGTAAATTAGATGAGAACTAATGCTATATAGCAGTGATGGCTAACCTTTTTGCCGTCGCGTGCGAAAAGCGGGGGGAGCGCGGGGAGGTCGCCCACGTGCGTGCCCATACCCATAATTCAATGCACCCCACGCATGCGTGTGTGACCCCCCCAAGCCCCCTGCTTTTAGCACGCGATGGCATGATGGGCCCAGTAGGCCCATTTTTCACCCTCCCCAGGCTCCAGATGCTTTCTAGGAGCTTGGGGAGGGCGAAAACGGCCTTACCCACCCCCCAGAGGCCCTCTGGAGGCTGGAAATAGCCTATTTCCCAACTTCCGGTGGGACCAGAAGGCCAAAAAATCAACTGGCTGGCGCATGCATGTGCGCTGGAGCTGAGCTACGGCAATGTTCGTGTGCCCACAGATATGGTTCCATGTGCCACCTGTGGCACCCGAGCCATAGGTTTGCCATCACGGCTATATAGGGTTTCCTGCTTGAGCAGGGGGTTGGACTAGAAGACCTCCAAGGTCCCTTCCAACTCTGTTATTCTGCTAATTCGGTGGCTAAATATAATTGGGGTACCTTCACTTTTCCCATAACTCTTCTGTGAGAGTGTTCAGCTCCAAAATTAAAAAGTCCCACATCGTGCATTAGCTGTGACCGTCCTCCTCCACACCACCACATCACTGTCCCCACCGTACTTCATAATTTAAAGACCAATATGGTTTAAAAAGGACCACCCCAACGATGCCCTTGAAGTGATGTCCCGGTGTCTGGAGGCCGTGCGGATCTGGATGGGGAGGAACAGGCTCAGGCTTAACCCATCCAAGACTGAGTGGCTGTGGTTTCCGACGTCCCGATATAGTCAGCTGGCGCCATCGCTGACTATTGGGGGCGAATCATTGGCCCCCACGGAGAGGGCTCGCAACTTGGGCGTCCTCCTGGATTCACGGCTGTCTTTAGAAAAGCACTTGATGGCCGTGACCGGGAGGATTTTCCATCAGGTCTGCCTGATTCGCCAGTTGCGCCCCTTTCTGGATCGGGACTCCTTACACACAGTCACTCATGCCCTCGTCACTTCCCGCCTGGACTACTGTAATGCTCTCTACATGGGGCTCCCCTTGGGGAGCACCCAGAGGCTCCAACGGGCGCAGAGTGCGGCCGCGCAGGTGGTTATGGGAGCAACATGGCGCTCCCACGTGACACCCCTCCTGCGCGAGCTGCACTGGCTCCCAGTGGTCTTCCGGGTGCGCTTCAAGGTCTTGGTTACCACCTTTAGAGCGTTCCATGGCTTAGGACCTGGCTATTTATGGGACTGCCTACTACCACAAACAGCCTCCCACCGGCTGGTATGCTCTCATAGAGAGGGGCTCCTCCAGGTACCGTCAGCCAAACAATGTCGACTGGCGGCCCCCAGGAGGAGGGCCTTCTCTGTGGGGGCACCTACTATCTGGAATGAGCTCCCCCCGGAGATACGGGGGATCCCGGATCTGCGTACTTTCCGTCGTGCTGTTAAGACCCTACTATTCCAGCAAGCTGGCCTGGCTTAACTTTCTCCCCTTTTCTTTCTTTTAAATATCTTTTAAATTTTCTAAAGTGAAATTTTAATTCATTTTAAATTATTGGGATTTTTAACTGTCGCGGGCTAAATTGTTTAATTTGGTTTTAATTATGTTTTAACTTTTGTATTTATGTATTCTATCTTGTGCCTGTTCACCGCCCTGAGTCCTTCGGGAGTAGGGCAGTATACAAATCTAATGAAATGAAATGAATATCTCCGACCCCAAAAACTATTAGGCATATTTAGTGCTTTTGATTGCATAGGCAAAGACATTCTAAGAGAAATCCCATTGCTAAATCTGTCTCTTCTATGATCCCAGTTCTGACAGAGAGAACTGTTTCCTTGCCAGCAAAGGTAGGGAAATAGGCTGTGTCTCATTCTTACGGGTTTGATCCTCTTTTTCTCTCTTGCATGTGGGTGTTCTTGGTAATCCCTTTCTAAGCCTCTAAAATAACCACCTACGTTAACTTCTGGCAATTCATGAGAAGAGGAAACATCAAATACCTAAGCAAACTTTGCATTACAGGGAGTTTAAAAATGGTTTTGGGCAGGTAGGGCGGAGGAGAGGAGGGGGACATTCTAGCTGTAATCATCTAATCTCCTGGAGCTCTGCTAGCATCTCAGAAGAAGGTGGGGAAGGGGTGTGGGCAAATCAACCCTTTCCAATTGCACCGCACATCAAAAGCACAACACTCTTTTTGTCTTCCCTCCAGCAGCCGAAGTGTGAAAAACGAAGCTGCGAATGGAAACGGTGCCTTTTTGCGGTAACCTGTAGCACTCCAGATGTTGCCTCATTTCCAATGCTAGCAATGGGGAAGGTTGTTTGGAAAGGCAGTGCAGAAACTTCCAGAAGAGAAGAGAAGAGAAGAGAAGAGAAGAGAAGAGGAGAGGAGAGGAGAGGAGAGGAGAGGAGAGGAGAGGAGAGGAGAGGAGAGAAGAGTTCGAAGGCACCTTGGAGGTCTTCTAGTCCAACCCCCTGCCCAGGCAGGAAACCCTACACCACTTCAGACAAATGTTTATCCAATATCTTCTTAAAATTTTCCAGTGTTGGAGCATTCACAACTTCTGGAGGCAAGTTGTTCCACTGATTAATTATTCTAATTGTCAAGAAATTTCTCCTCAGTTCTAAGTTGCTTCTCTCCTTGATTAGTTTCCACCCATTGCTTCTTGTTCTACCCTCAGGTGCTTTGGAGAATAGTTTAACTCCCTCTTCTTTGTGGCAACCCCTGAGATATTGGAACACTGCTATCATGTCTCCCTTAGTCCTTCTTTTCATTAAACTAGACATACCCAGTTCCTGCAACTGTTTTTCATATGTTTTAGCCTCCAGTCCCCTAATCATCTTTGTTGCTCTTCTCTGCACTCTTTCTAGAGTCTCAACATCTTTTTTACATCATGGCGACCAAAACTGAATGCAATATTCCAAGTGTGGCCTTACCAAGGCATTATAAAGTAATATTAACACTTCACGTGATCTTGATTCTATCTCTCTGTTTATGCAGCCCAGAACTGTTTTGGCTTTTTTGGCAGCTGCTGCACACTGCTGGCTCATGTCTAAATGGTTGTCCACTAGGACCCCAAGATCCCTCTCACAGTTACTACTATTGAGGAAGGTACCACATATACTATACCTGTGCATTTTGTTTTTCTTGCCTAAATGTAGAGCCTTATTTTTCACTACTTTTTTCACACAGTGTTCATCTATTTCCTATTTCAAAATAATGGAAGTGGGCCATCTGTTTACTGCAATCAAGGGTCTCCCAGGGCCACAAAAAGAGGATTTGGGGACATTTGTCCATTTCTGTGGCCCTGAGATGTCTAGTTGCCCAGCAGTCGTCCTGTCTGATGGTCTCAGTTCAGAAGTTCCTCTGAATTGCCTTGTTGGAACCATCCAATCTAGCAAAGGCCAGCCAGATAGTCTGATATGCTTCTGATAACCTTACGAAAACAGCTCTCCCTTTTTATCTGTGAAATCTAGTATTCAAAGGACTAGGAAGCTACAGGTCCCAGTGGATCTTCTATCATTCAACACCTCTTTTTGAAGTCTAAGTAAACATATTATGCACAAACACTCCACTAGTCCTCTGCAAGCAGTGGCCATTTCAATTTACCATTGTTTTTCTCCTCAGTCACTATTCTTTATTACTTCACGCCCACTTGCTACAGGGACTCCGTGTCCTCTTTAAACAGCAAATTCATAAAAAGGCATTCAGAGAAGGTAAAACACTTCCATTTTTTATCCGGAAGGGTAGAAAAAAAGATATAGCATAATGTGTAATTTCAGAAATATGGAACTATGACACTTCTATGCCACAGCTGCTAGATTTACATTTTTTTTAAAAAACCAAGCACCATTCTTTCATAACATAAGACTGGTATATAATATACTACAGGAGAGGTGTGAACAAAGGCATATGTTATTTTAAAATGTTATTGGCTAGTTAGTTTTTAAGCTTTTAACATATGAATTGCATTTTTAAAAAGCCTGTAAACAAATAATGAGAACTAACAAGTTTGTCTATTTAAAAAAAACAACAACAGACTGTCTGAGAAATATAATGGCTTTGTATAACCTGTTTAATGTTAGTTCCTAGAAATAACATCTTTGAAAAAAATATGATTAAGACTGCGGGAAGATGGTCACATATGTGCAGCAGTTAGATATGATGCCCAGTTCTGTTTTGCAGAACAGACAAATAATACTATAAAGACCTCCAAGCAGGGGTGGGCTGCTGGGGGTTCACAGGGATTCGGGAGAAACTCTAGCTAAGATTCTGTGCAGTTCGGAGAACCCCGAAATCCTATTCCTGGCTAGCCCTGCCCGCCCCTCCCAGGAGTCCCCACGCGGCCCGTTTTGGATGCAAGTAAATGCAGGATGCGACAGGGGCTCAGGGAGGGTGAAAAACGGGCCTACTGGAAGTCCAGGAAGGCCGGAAACGGGCCTGTTTCCAGCCTCCAAGGGGCCTCTGGAGCCTGGGGAGGCCGGTTTTGCCCTCCCGGAAGCTCGAGGAAAACCTCTGGAGCCCGGGGAGGGCAAAAAGTGGTGCAGGAGACTGACTAGGCCACATCCACCATGGCCATGCCCACTCAGCAATCAGGCAGAGAACCCCATGCTAAATTTTTTGAAGCTGACTCCTACCTCCAAGGTCTCTTCCAACTCTGTTATTTTATTCTGTTCTGTTCTGTTCTGTTCTGTTCTGTTCTGTTCTGTTCTGTTCTATTAAGTTTTGAAAACTGATTATTTGATGAGAGGTAGAAGGAAGATGTTGTCTGGAATCAATTTATTCCCCATCAAATATGTTATTCCCAAGTAATACTGCCAATTGATAGCTTGGAAATCCCCAATACATCAAAAAAAAAAAAAAAATCCAACACTCCTCCCCCCTCCCCTCAGAATTATGCCCCTAGAAAACTCCCTTGATCTTTCTGTGGATTCTCCATGACTTACTTTTTAAATGCTAAAAACTTATTTTACCTTATTTTTATTTTCATTCATTTTCAAAAGGCAAAGCAGCAGCCTCCTAGATGCACTTGGATTTGGTCCCCTCAGCAGCATTTCAGGGCTGCTTGGAAATATGCCTGTGTGCTCTGAAAAAACATAAAGATAAATATATTGGGGCTGGCTGTGAGTGGATCTGTCCAGGAAGCTGACCTAAGCTATTAAAAGGACTAGCACTACTTTCACACAATATACTAAGCATGGTTTGCTTTAACTTTTATGACTTTGTATACTGGGTGATCCCTTCTCATACTATTTTATACTATAAGCACTTGGAAGATGCTAAATATGTTTAACATGATACGTTAAACATGTGTGAATTCAATTAGTGACCGTTCTGAGGAGCAAAGAGAGAATGGCACAGAATAAGCTCATGTGGTCACAAATATAAGGACAGATGTCTATAGAGATTCTCAATCATCGGGGTCATGGTTGTCCCAAAGGTGTTTAAACAGATTAACAGAGTTGGAAGGGATCTTGCAGGTCATCTAGTCCACCCCCCTGCCCAAGCAGGAGACCTTAAATCTGTCTCTGCCTAGGATCGAACTCACAACCTCCAGATTGTGAGGCAAGAGCTCCACCTCTAGGCCATAGGGTCTTGTCTCCTCCCCCCACCCCCCCAAAGGCAACTTGACTTACTTGGTGTATTCTTTGAAAATGTTTCACTTCTCATCTAAGAAGCTTCTTCAGTTCTTAAAAGGTATAAGGACCAGATATTTTGCAAATGGTTCAGCTCTACTCCATCTACCCATGGTGGTCATTTCCTCAGAGCACCTGCCACATACTCTTAAATATCAAATGTGCCTTGTGGTGTTTGCAAACTGTTGGGCACCCCAGTGATAGACCATCTTCTTAAAAAAACTGGCAGAAGGAAGAGCCCAAAGAGCAGGGGTGAAATCCAGCAGGTTCTGACAGGTTCTGGAGAACTGGTAGCGGACATTTTGAGAAGTTCGGAGAACTGGCAAATACCACCTCTGGCTGGCCACAGAGTGGGGTGGGAATGGAGATTTTGCAATATCCTTCCCCCCAGGAGTGGGGAAGGAATGGAGATTTTGCAGTATCCTTCCCCTGGAGTAGTAGGGTGGGAATGGAGATTTTGCAATATCCTCCCACCAGGAGTGGGGAGGGAATGGAGATTTTGCAGTATCCTTCCCCTGCCACGCCCACCAAGCCACACCACGCCCACCAAGCCACACCCACAGAACCGGTAGTAAAAAAAAATGGATTTCACCACTGCCAAGGAGGGCTGTTATGTCCATCTGCAGGGCGTAGATGCACCTTTGCGTAGTGGCTGCCTTGTCTATGTAACTAATTGCACCCAAAAATGAAGTTCTCACATAAGACAGGGAGAGAGGTTGGGGCCGACAAGTGATCCTGTCTGGAATTCTTTAAGAGTCTCACAGTGATTTTTTTTTTTTTAAATTTCAGGATAGTCAGCAAAGGCTGAAGCCCACCTTCTGAGCAGTACTTGTAATTCGTTGCCCAGCAAAAATACAGTGGTGTCACTGGAACAAGGCCCTGAAGTAACAGAATTAAGTAGAAAGACCTCAAGGTCATATTGCAAAGATGATGGCAGCCAGTGATGCCTGAGTTGGTAAATGTTTAAGAACCGGCTTTGCCAGTCCATGGCTGCCACTGCTAGCTGTGGAACCACCGATCAGCGCAGTAAGCTCAGCTCTGCTCTCAATTGGCTTGCAAGATTCCAGAAATTTTAACAATTGGTCCTCAGCAATTGATATGAGTCCTCCCCAGCCCACCACTGATGGCAATTGTTTAAGTTAGGCTATCTGAATGGGCTGAACAATTGTAGAGATCTAATCAACGCAACGGCCAGTAGACAAGGTGTAATTTAGGGAAACCTCTCTGCATTTAACAAGACAATGCTGAATAGTTGTTTTGAGTAGCTCAGCATGGGTCAGAACCAGACCCAAACAGTTATTCTGCCACAAAGCTCCTCCGAAATGTTTCACGTTCAGCCTCACTTCCTCAGAGCGCTTTTGCAAAGATGAGAAGCATGAGAAATAAAATGGTAGGTGGGTGGATTACTTGTTTTTAAAAGCCAGCCACCACTTCATTTACTGCTTCTCATAAAAGAGTAATAGTAAGAAATTGGAACCACGGCTGCAATAAAAGAATTCAGATGCCATCCATCCAAATAGCAAGTTATTGAGCAGATTAAAAATATTAGCGATAAATAAGCATGCTGTGCTCCCCGGAGGATGAAAACAATAAGTAAAGGCTTCAGACTGAGACTTCTAACATACAACCCCTTGCTGTGACAATAATTCGGGACAATAATTAGCTAATCCTCCCTAAGCAACTGTCTTCGTGCACATCATTAGTGAAACAGCAAAGGTGAGTGAAAGGGGAAGGAACTAGAGTGGGTCTCCTTCCTCCTCCTCCTCTTCCTCTTCCTCCTCCTCCTCCTCCCTCCCTCCCTTATAATAGAAGGTTATGTGGGAAAGTATAGCTGGACTGTTATTTAGAGAGAAGCATAAACAGACATAAATAAGGATGGGTAGGCAGGCATGGAATCAGCCGCCTGTCTTCCTATTGGGTGCATTGCTGGAATGAATGGTATCCTTATGCCATAAGGGTCATATGACATCATACCCCAGGAGTCAAGAGTTAATTTAGCAGCCCCACTCCAGCAGATTCTCCTAAATAGGGAAACTCTGGCGATAGATTGAGTTTCATCCCGACTGTGTTTATGGAGATGCTCTCACAACTCTTTCAACAGCAGAGGCCCCTCAGTGGGCTTCTGCCTTAAGAGAGACCTTGCCCCTCCCCACAAACCTTTGCTAAGCCAGCTGGAGCACCATGGTAATCGACAACCAAGAGGGTGCAGTCAGGGAGAGAAAATAGTACTTCCCTTTCATAGCAACATTACCGCTTCCTCACACTGGCTGCCCACCTCAGTTGAATGTTGGCCATGTGGGGAATTATGAAGGTTGCCGTTTCCCCGCCCCCTCCCCCTTCCCCCCATCTATCCAGGTTACTGCAGGCTGGTCTCACCTGCAGAAATATAACATGTCGGTCACGTAGACACAGCCAATGTCAGTTGTTGTGAGGGCAGCGGTGGTGAAAGAACGGGAGTTACTGCACTGTGCTGCTAGCAATTAAAATGTCCTGAGTGTTGCCCAGCTATATTGTACAAGTTTGTTGCTGTGGGGATAAATTGATGGGTGAGCTGTACTCCTGTGTCGCTCTAAGTTCCTTATAGAACAAAGGCAGGGTACACATTTAATTTCGAAAACCCACTGCCCTGCTAAAAATAAAGAAATCGCAGCGTAGCTTAGTGCAGGAGGTAAATGAAACAGAAGGTAAAGGCTGGGGTGAAGAGGGCGTCAGACAATTATATCGTGTGTACCAATCGAAGCAATTTCTGGAACAGGAAGCTTTCCTCTCATTGACTCATATCTTGGTTACCTTGTGGTTAGAGTATTGCAGTTTGACCTACTTGGGGCGGCCTTTGAAGGCCATTCAGAGGTTCACCATAGTTCACTATTTTGAACTAAAATAGCAATAGCACTTAGACTTATATACTGCTTCACAGTATTTTTCAGCCCTCTCTAAACAGTTTACAGAGTCAGCCTATTGCCCCTAACAATCTGGGTCCTCATTTTACCCACCTCGGAAGGATGGAAGGCTTGAGCCTGGTGAGATTCGAACTGCCAAACTGCAGGCAGCCAGCAGGCAGCAGAAATAGCCTGCAGTACTGCATTCTAACCACCGCACCACCACAGCTCAAAATACAGGTAGTCTTCATCTCATGACCACAATTGAGGCCAAAATTTATGTTGCGAAGGGAGAAATCGGTTAAGTGAGTTTGCCTCATTTTGCGACTTTTCTCGCCACATTTGTGAAGCGAATCACTGCAGTTCTTAAATTAGTGAGCCGGTTGTTAAGTGAATCTGCCTTTCCCATGGACTTTGCTTGTCAGGAGGTCGGCAAAGGGGATCCCATGACTCCGGGACACTGCAATCATCGTAAATGTGAATCAGTTGTCAAGCATCTGGATGTAAATCACATGACCATGGGGATGTTGCAATGGTCGTAAGAGTGAAAAATGGTCACAAGTCACTTTTTTTCAGTGCCGTTGTAACTTTGAACGATCACTAAATGAACTGTTGTAAGTTGAGGATGACCTGTAGTTATGACAGTACCTAGACTGAATCATGGACCAGGACTACCATAGGATCTGCACTGGTTTTTGGTGCAATTCAGTGGCAATTATCACCGCTAAAGCTCCAGTTCAGGGGTGAAATCCAGCAGGTTCTGACAGGTTCTGGAGAACTGGTAGCAGAAATTTTGAGTAGTTTGGAGAACCAGCAAATATCACCTCTGGTTGGCCCCAGAGTGGGGTGGGAATGGAGATTTTGCAATATCCTTCCCCCAGGAGTGGGGAGGAAATGGGGATTTTGCGGTATCCTTCCCCTGCCATGCCCACCAAGCCACACCACGCCCACCAAGCCACGCCCACAGAACTGGTAGTATAAAAATTTGGATTTCACCATTGCCCCAGTTGATATCTCATCTTCTCTCAGTTCAGTCCTCCTGCCTGCCTGCCTACCCATTGAAACCTAGTGGAGAAAACTTGCTGGAAGTCCTGAATCTGAGGGATTGACTACATTTCTACCCAGTTGCGTAGACATCACCCCACAGAGAAAAAAAGAGCAAAGACTGTGTGATGAGTGGCAACCACACTATTTTCATGTTTTCAATGGGCATCTGCAGGATCTTGTTGGTTTGGTCAGAATGATGAAAGCAGCATCATACTGCTGGCTCCACTGCTCACATGGGATATCACCAGAGGTGGGTTTCAGCAGGTTCTGACCAGTTCTGGAGAACCGGTAGAGGAAATTTTGAGTAGTTCGGAGAACTGGTAGTAAAAATTCTGACTGGCCCCGCCCTATCTATTCTCTGCCTCCTGAGTCCCAGGTGATCGGGAGGAAATGGGGATTTTGCAGTAACCTTCCCCAGGAGTGGGGTGGGAATGGGGATTTTTTTTAAAAAAAATTGATTTATATGCCGCCCTTCTCCGGAGACTCAGGGCGGCTTACAATGCGCTAAGCAATAGCCTTCATACTTTTGTATATTTTATACAAAGTCAGCTTATTGCCCCCACAAACTGGGTCCTCATTTTACCTACCTTAGAAAGGATGGAAGGCTGAGTCAACCTTGAGCCTGGTGAGATTCAAACTTGCAGTAATTGCAGGCAGCTGGTGTTAATAACAGTGTGCTTTAGTCCACTGTACTACCAAGGCTCTTGCTCTTGCTCTTGCAGTATCCTTCCCCTGCCACGCCCACCAAGCCACGCCCACCAAGCCATGTGATGCCCACCAAGCCACGTCCACAGAACCGTAGTAAAAAATTTTGAAACCTACCATTGGACATCACCACACAGATTCAAAAGGAGCAGGGCTTGCAATCCCATGAGGCTGTTTCCTTATGACTTTCTTTTGACTGCCCGTGGATGCCATCAGCCCTGGCAGCTATGTTAGGTTAGTTAACTCTGTGCTAGTTGCCGTGCAAGTATCACCTGTGACTTCAATGTGTCGTGAGCCATTCTTTTATGTGTTTGGTTTGGTTCACTGGACTTGTGCAAAACTCTAAGAAAGACAGCATTTTTCTCTTTGGCTAACAAAATCTATTGTGTTAGCTTTCATGACATTCTGAAACCCTAAGTCCCTAGACTTCACACAATATGCCAGGCTAAAATACGGTTGGCTGCTTTGAACAGCATACCAACAGTACGAACCTACAGTAAAAGGCTGGATGATTTGAATGTACCGTAATTAAAGTTAAACTGGATTCATGCATCGCACTAAACCATAAACCGCATCTGAGTTCACGCATCACACTAATCTAAAGTGAAACAAATCGTATTGTGGCTTAGCATGATGATGGTGACTGAATACAGATTCTAGGTCAGTGTCCTCCTTATTCCTTTGTCTTGCTTGCCATCTGCCTAGTATAGACTTCTTAGAGGTTGGATGCAATTTGGGGATTTCGAATTGTCCTAATAAAAAACGCTATCTTAAAATGGAACTTGAAAGTCTGCAGACAACCAACCTAGCTATCTTTGCTTTTTGTTTTTCCTTTAAATCTAGGGACCTTGAATGGACAAGAGATTAGACACTTACAGATTTATAGTTTAGGATCTCAGCTTGATCAATTCTTCTTCCTACCTTGTCCCAAAATTCTGTTACTCCATAATTTGAAAGAGCAGCAGTTATAGAAGCATTGAATAGATGTACATCATAGTAATAAGGATGCGACTTTAGTTATAGTTTAATTTTTAAATATGCATATGGACTGCTCTGGAAAAGCTTTGTCATGACATGTAACATAGAAATAACGGAAAAGAATAAGTGTGTGGGGGGGGGGGGATTTAACATTCCTTGCTGTGTTCCCACAGCTAAAAAGCTTGTTTTGAATGTCCAAAATTGGAACTGGTACCTAGATTTTGTCTAAGTAGAAGACCTGGTTTCTGGCAACATCAGATAGAAGCTCCCGGTTTCTAATGCCTTTCTAAGTTACAAACATTAAGACCAGCAAGTAAAGGGGAAAAGATGGGGTATGTATGTGTAAAATGATTCCATGTATATTGTTAATTCAGCTGTTCAGCTTAGCTTAACCTCTGAATAGAATCTCAGAGTTAAAGTAGGAGTGAGTGAGGAATAAAAACCGGCAGGGTGACTTTGGGCCGATCACTCTCTCTTAGTTCAATTCACTTCACGGGGTTATTGCTGTGAGGAAAATAGGAGGAGGAAGAATATTAGATATATTTGTTGCCTTGAATTATTTATAAAAATAAAGGTGGGATTTTTTAAAAAAGTTTTTTTTAAATGGGCCAGGTACCTGATTCAAAAGGTCTTAAGGACATCACAAAATATAAAGGACCATGTTTATATATTAAGAGATTCAAAGATTCAAAGAAGGAGATTGTAGAGCAAGAGGCAACTTTTATATTGCTCCACCAAGAGAATGAGCAAATATCATACAGGTAGTCCTCAGCTTACAACAGTTCATTTAGTGACCATTTGCAGTTACAAAGCTATTGAAAAAAGTGACTTATGACCATTTTTCACATGTATGGCCACTGCAGTATCCCCATGGTCACGTGATTTACATTCAGATGCCTGACAACTGGTTCAAAGTTATGACGATTGCAATGTCCCGGAGTCATGTCCTCTTTTGCGAACTTCTGACAAGCAAAGTCAACAGAGAAGCCAGATTCACTTAACAACTATGTTACTAGCTTAACAACTGCAGTGATTCACTTAGCAACTGTGGCAAGAAATGGGGGCAAAACTCACTTAAATATTTTGGGCTCGATCGAAATGATGGGCTCGATTGTGGTCATAAATCGAGGACTACCTATAGTTGTCTACTCTGCTGTTTCAAGAAGTTTAAAAGATCTATGTTTGTTGTGATAGCAATGTAGGAGACCATTGTTACCATTTGACTGATCTTTTAGGGCAGGGGTGTCAAACCCGCGGCGTCACGTGACATATCGCAACTTTTCCCCCCTTCGCTAAACTGGGCGTGGGCGTGGCCAGCGCGTGACACATCTGGCCTATGGGCCGCAAGTTTGACACCCCTGCTCTAAGTGAAAGCAAAGCCCTCAGTTTAATTTCATCCAATCCTCAACACTCCCAGTTTTCCAGGAAACTCCAGTCCTGGGAACTTCATAGTCCTTTGAGAAAAGCTTCCTCTTACTAGCAAGTTATTGTAGTAGGTTATTGTTATCATGATTTGTTGAACAAATCTCCATGGCTGGACGCATGCATTATGCTACATTCCATCAGAAGAAACCACATGCAGCTTGGTACACTTTGAACCCAGATTACATGCATGTGCAAACAAAAAGAGGAAAGGAAGCTATGCCAGAGCCAGTTGGCTCTTATTCCCACTACTGTCACACTCAAATTTAGTTGGCTTTTCTCATAGGGTAATGATTTCTTCTAAGATAGATTCCTTCCCCTCTTCCACCCACATTGGGGGAAGTGCTTCATCTGTCAACTTTGCCTATTTCTGCACAACTGTGCTTCCTTGTGACCATCTCCACTTCCCTCGTGGGATTTCAAGTCTGACATCCAAGAGAAAGGAGAGGAGGAGGTGGTGGTGGAGGAGGAGGAGGAAAATCCCAGAGGGATACGTGCAGTAGTTGCTGTTTTTCCATTGTTTAAAGGAGAAATATGACGGTACAATATCCCTCTTCCAGCTGTAGTCTGGCAATTGTTCCCTCTGATTCTGCTTTCAAACTGAATAACCGGGGAGTTTAATCAGTAATTTTCAAAGGTTAGGATTGTGAAATTATCCTCAGCAGGCAGGATAGCCTTTAAGACCTTCTTTTTTAAAATAGATGCAGAAGAAATATTATTCAACAGTTTGGACGTTAACCTTGGCCAGAGGAACTTCTGAAATAAGTCAGTCTTCCGGAGCAAGACAAAAATATATGCTTTTATCAGTGTCCAATACCAGAAGCTTGTAAAAACAAGCAGGAAGCAAAGATACCACGGGTTCCTTTTCTATCTATTTTTGGACTAGGCATCTTCTCCCTGAGGAAAAACTTGGCTAATATTGTAGATTATTATTGTTTAATCCTTTAGAATTGTGGGGAATGTTTCAATCTACCGGTATGTTTTCACATGGCAGACTCCAATTCTTTCTTTTGTTTTTCCATGTGGGATTAAGGGACTGAAAGACTTTAATGACTTTCATTTGCTCAGAACTTTATTTCTCAAGATGATTCCCACTTTTAGTTCATTGAGGGACATGAGCTGCTTTTGGTTTTCCTACTGGATTGGCTTTGTGATGTCCCTAGTTTTTTGTCTGCCTGAGGTTTACCCATCAACTGGTGATATTTTTCTAGAATAAGATGATTGAAGGCGTAGAAAACCAGTTTTTGATGAAGTAAGCTGCTAATAAAAATTTTGAGAAAGAATGTAAGGTAACATTTTGTTCCTACTCTCCAAACTTTATCTTTGTACTCCAGGTTCCAGAACAGTAGAAGAATTTTGCATTATTTCATTACCTTTAATAACTGCATGGCAAGTGATATATGGCCAAAGGGAAGTGGCTTCTGTTGTGTATATAGGTAGTCCTCGATACAACCGTTCATTTAGTGATCAATGGCACTGGGGAAAAAATGACTTATGATTGGTCCTTGCACTCACAACCATCAGAATATCCTCATAGTCCTTTGTTCAAAGTTTGGGCAATTGGCAACCAGAAGGCATTTACTATGGTTGCATCCCAAGGTCATGTGATGGCCATTTGTGACCTTCTCAGCCAGCTTCGACAAGCAAAGTCAATGAGGAGAGACAGATTTGCTTAATGTCTGCATGATTCACTTAACAATTGCCTTGTTTAGCAATGGAAATTCTGCTCCCAATTGTGGTCATAAGTCAACGCCTACCTGCAGTACAGTTCTTAAAGACACAGATACCAATTGTTGTTCACTTTATCAGCAATATGGGGCGGAGGGGGGGGCAGGGCTGGGGTACTACTTCAGAGCTGACACATCTTCTAATCTAAGCCACACTGTAGTATGATGGTTTGGTTCTGACTTTGTGTGCTAAGTCTAGTTAGGGAAATGATATATTACAATTCTGGCTTAGATTTTGCAGTTTATTGCGCAAACTAGGATTAAGCATTTAACAAAGCAAGCATTTATCCCATAAACCATGGTTAAACCAATTAACTAAGGCACAAACCCAGTCACTGAGTGACTATTACCTGACTGCATTAACTGACCCTTTCTTCAACATTCTGCAAATGTATGTGGTTCCAGCATACAATTTTTCCCTTGATATATGAGTGTTTTAATCACTTTTTATGCATATGCAATTTCCCCATCTGCAAAGCTGCATGATGCAGCCCTGGGAAAACTGTCTAAGCGTTTACCAGAAACAGCAGAAATTTTCCTGGAAAGAGGACCGCTGAAACACAGAAATATTATCTTTCCAGACCATTCCAGAAAGCTCACTTTACATTACTTTCAAACTGTTGTCCTCACGTCTCTTACATTTCGCCTCACTTTAATCTCTCCTCCAGACCATATAGATTGTCCCATATAATAAGGTACGAATAGCATCGTTGTCCCCATATTACAGGGAGAAGCTCAGATTCCAGCTGAGATGGTTTGCTGGAAGTTATCCAACAAGTTTGCTTTGGCAGTTAACTGTTGAATTACCCCACCTGCTTCCTGGTACTTGTTTGATCAAAGCAAAGAATTAGATTTTGGAGCATCCCCCCCCATCCCCCAGTGCTATTCTGCAGTACCGGTGGGCTTAATGCCTATTCCACAGAAGGCTGTTCACATGGGAACATGCCCCCTCCCCTGAATATGCCCCAGAGACCAATTTGATTCTCTTTCAGCAGAGAAGTTCTTTGTTCTGAAGTCACAATCAAATTGACCTGAATTTGTGTGGTTCAGCTAATTATAGTGGCCAAGGCCACATTGAAACCAGGAGAAAACATTTTTCCGTGTGTGCAGTTTTTCCTGTGCCTGACGCTGGCAAGGGAACAACTATCCATCTGGTTAATCTCTTTATTTCAACCACTTTCCTTGAACACTTTGGCTTGGAGCCTTACTAAACCTTTATTGTCCCATCATTATGAAATCCAAAGGGTCCTTTAAGGGCAGCGTCTTTTCTATTCATCTCAAGAGGGTCACGCATCAGGGCAGGAAGAAATATTGATGTCCCTCCGCACTTCCTCTCCCATTCGGGCCCAAAATCTGCAGCGTTAAAGACATGTGTTGACATGTGAAGGTGGTGAGCTCAGCACTTTGGATTTTGATCTGAACCTGGGACAAAGTAAGCCTTTAGCAGCTGAGCATTCCTATGTATGAGTGCAGAGAAAGCAGGTGAAGAAGCAGCTGCAAGCATCCTGTGGTTTTTCCCCACCTCCCGGGAAAGGTTGTTTGTGAAGACTTTCTTTTCAGCTTTGTTGTTATGCAACAGTTAGGAGAATGGTCCCACACCTGCTGCTTAAAAGATTCTCCCCCAGCACCTCCTCGGGGCACCCACTTTCTTGCCCTTTCACTTTCTCCCTCTCTTTGGAGGTGACCTTTCTGGATTATTATTTTTTTTAACAAAACCTTGTGATTTTTACAAATCTGCCTGCCCTGTTTTTTTTGGTTTTTTTAAAAAAAACTCCCTGACATTCAGCTTACAAAAGAGCTTTGGAGAGAAGTGAGAACAGTAGCGGAGAGAAGTCAACTAAAAATAACAATCAGGGCCATACAGGACATGCACAAAAAAACAACAACAGCAAATTAACAGTTCTTTAAGGAGACAAAATAAAGATTGCACTGTTTGACGTGAGCAGGATAGATTCTCTTAATTTCTTATCAAAGAGGCTCTTCCCTTCTAATACTTTTTATTACATAATTCAATATGTAATAGTATATATCCGTGATGGCTAACCCATGCCACAGGTGGTACATGTAGCCATATCAGTGGGCACACGAGCTCAGCTCCAGCTTATTTTCGGGCCTTCTGGGCCCACCAGAAGTAGGGAAACAGGCAGTTTCCTGCCTCCGGAGGGCCTCGGGGGTGGTGGGGAAGGCCCATTTTTCTCTCTCACCTGGCTCCAGAGCCTTTCTTAGGAGTCTGGGGAGGGTGAAAACGGCCTTCCCAACTTCCCTGGAAGCCGTCCAGAGGCCAGAAATGACCCATTTGCCAACTTCCGGTGGGACCAGAAGGTCCGTTATTTGCTGTCCCCAGCCTCCAGAGCCTCTCTAGGAGTCTAGGGAGGGCGAAAATGGCCTTTCCCACCCTCCCCCGGAGGTCCTCTGGAGGCCAAAAATGGCCCGTTTGCCAACTTCCAGTCAGCATAGAATTATGGTTGTGGGCACACACACATGCGCACAACCCTCCCCCAACCCCCTTCCTGGCACGCGATGGCAAAAAAGTTAGCCATCACTGGTATATATAATATGTGCTCCAAAGCATGCCAGTCTTTTCCATCCTGGTATGCTGAAACAAACTCCCACATTCCCTGCCAGCAATGCCAGGGGCATTGTCAGGATTGCGAGATCCTGGACAATATGCCCTCCATTACTCCTGGTGGGCATTGCCCTATTCCCATTCCCCCCACCAGGCTTTTTCTTACCTTGTACACTTCTCTGTTGCCCCTCCTCTCTCTCCAGGGGCATCTGGGACATTTTTAATCCATTCTTTTAAAGATAGGCAGCACAGGGTTGGATTTGGAGCCCTTAATTTTCAGAAGTCTGCTTAGATGCCCCCAAGACTATTGATCACTTACTCATCATTTGTTACTCCAAGTTGCAGCCTTCGCACCTATGTAGGTAGACAAGCTGATGTGATGTACAATGCACAGAGTCTAATGGCATTTCCATTGATGTAATGTTATTATCACATCTCAGGATGATTCTCATGCTTGCTTTCCAAGTGTTGTCTCTTCTCCCCCCACCAAAATTGTCAAGCTGAGGTCTGGATGGCGGAATAGGTTCCCCATCAGTTTGCCCAATATGGAAAAGATAATACTCTAATGTTTGATGTAGAATGGGACAACTCGCCACAGCCAATGAGCTATGGCCAACTCGCCATAGTTGGACAATTCAACCAATACAGAAGTTAAATTGATTTTGACGGAATTGTGGCCAAGAATAATAAAATAAAGAAGGTCAATCGGGTGTTAACAATAATTTGGATGAAAATGTAGTCAACAATAATAGAAGTACCCGAATGAAACAATTAATAAAGTGTTCCATTGTCCCGCGGCAAGTTGTCCTGTGATGAGTTGGCCATGGTGAGTTGTCCTTAGATCCTATTGGGTGAAACAATTGCCATTTGAACCTCTGGTCTTGTCTATCTGCTTCCTGATGAAACTGAAAAGACTCCAGTTTAGAGGGCATTCTCACAGACCACAGGATGTTTTACAAGGAATAGCATAAGTTCAAAAGATATATAGTCTCTTCCTTTGGCCATCAGTACCTGGCAATAGCTGTTCTATCAAGTTGCAATAAGGAAGAAGGAAGTTAGTTCCAATCACTAGGAGGTGGTGAAAACCCATCTCCATCAACATCCGCTTCTATCAACTGCCCTCTGGCATCAGACAGGCAAAAGAGGGAGAGAAGGGGAAGGCTTTCTTGGAACAGCAACATTTTCTGACTCTTTTTCAAATGATTAATTATAAAAACTTTAAAATTAGGATCTAGTTGCTGGATTGCTTCTTCTGTTTTGTTTTGTCCCCCGTCCCCCCCTCCCCACTTTTGATGCTGAGTTTTAGATTTTAATCCTGAGGGTAGAAACTGTTTAATTGTTCTGGAAACCTTTTTTGACTTATGCGCAAGAGTGACAAGTGATAGACTACTCAAGTATTCCGATTGGCTGGCTTCGTTCATTCCTTCCTCTAGAGCTGGTCAGTCGAAACCAACTCTAAAACAGCATGCACTCTGACAAAGGAGAATACAGGTAGCCCTCAACTTACAACAGTTCATTTAGTGACCATTCAAATTTACATCGGCACTGAAATAGTGACTGATCACCCTTTGTCAGTCTTACGATCGTCGCAACATCCCCATGGTCTTGTGATCAAAATTCAGATGCTTGGTAACTGACTCGTATTTATGATGGTTGCGGTCTCCTGGAGTCATGGGATCACCTTTTGCGAACTTCTGACGAGTAAAGTCAACTGGGAAGCCAGATTTACTTAACAATCGTGTTACTAATTTAACAACTGCAGTGATTCACTTAACCTCTGTGGCAAGAAAGATTGTAAAATGGGGGGAAGGATCACTTACCTGTCTCACTTAGCAAAAGAACGTTCAGGCCATCTAAAATTTGTTACTACCGGTTCTGTGGGCAAGGCTTGGTAGTGGGGGTAGTGTGACTGGGTGGGCGTGGCCACTTTTTTTTTTTTTTTTTACTTTTAAAACCATTTTTTCTACAACCTTAAGAGGTTGCAGAAAAAAAATGCTTTTAGAAGCCTCTGACGATCAGGCAACTCAGCTGGGATCG
>WNWU01000036.1:8270433-8285088 GCA_012654045.1 Ptyas mucosa
GATAGATAGATAGATAGATAGATAGATAGATAGATAGATAGATAGATGATAGATAGATGATAGATAGATAGATAGATAGATGATAGATAGATGGATAGATGATAGATAGATAGATGATTGATAGATAGATGGATAGATAGATAGATAGATAGATAGATAGATAGATGATAGAGAGATAGATGATAGAGAGATAGATGATAAATAGATAGATAGATAGTAGATAGATAGTAGATAGATAGATAGATAGATAGATAGATAGATAGATGATAGATTGATAGATCGATAGATAGATGATAGATAGATGATAGATAGATAGATGATAGATAGATGATAGATAGATAGATGATAGATAGATAGATGATAGATAGATGATAAATAGATAGATAGATGATAGGTAGGTAGGTAGGTAGATAGATAGATAGATAGATAGATAGATAGATAGATAGATAGATAGATGGATAGATGATAGATAGATAGATGATAGATAGATGATAAATAGATAGATGATAGATAGATAGATGATAGATAGATGATAAATAGATAGATAGATGATAGGTAGGTAGGTAGGTAGATAGATAGATAGATAGATAGATAGATAGATGGATAGATGATAGATAGATAGATGATAGATAGATGATAAATAGATAGATAGATAGATAGATAGATAGATAGATAGATAGATGATAGATAGATAGACAGACAGACAGACAGACAGATGATAGATAGATGATAGATGATAGATGATAGATAGAGGCTGAAGGTTCTCTTGGTGAGGTTTTAGAAGGGCCTGAAGATCATCATAGCAATCATGAATCTAAACCAGATGACTGAGGTGCTTGCCCATTAGATCTGTCTTGGGGTAGTTGTGAAATGATCTGAGGATGAGTGACATTAACATCTCTTATTGTGATCAGATCATTCCCTAATTGCTCTGGGACTTTGCAATGGAGCTCCCTCTGCCAGGGAGGATGAGCCAGTTTGATCAGTCTGCCCCAGACTTCGATTCTCGAGGGAGTTTGATGGAAGTTGTCAGAACGTGTCACATTGTGTTCTCTGTTTTTGATTACAGTGGGAACGATTTCGGATTTAGCCTCTATACTCCCATCAATCAGGTAATGTTACAGCTTTAGAGTAAATCATCATATTGTTTACAGCTTTTATGAGACAACCCATGATCTGTTGAGTCATTGTTTCAAAGATATTTCTGTACCTAAACAGAGAAACAATGGCAAAAATAGCAATGGAAGTGGGGACAACCTCCTAATTGACTTTCCTTGTACAAAGTTGGCAGGGAACATTGGAAATGGCAATCAGGTGACTGCGGCTGATGGTAGCTGCATGGTGGCATTGAAGAAGCCCCAAAATTTAGTTTGCTGAATTTCAATCCCATGGGAATCATGGTTCATGGATTTTGGATAAAAAGTGTTGTCCTATGTTGCAGGATTTTGCCCAATTGAAGGTTACAAGCAATATTCAAAGGTTCTCTATAAATTACAAAGGTTTATAAATGAACTGGAACTATTGGTCTGTATACATTGCTTGCATCCAATTTAAGATAAAAAAGCACACACACACACACACACACACACACACACATATAAAGTGTTTTTCTATCGATATAGTATATCAATAGATATAGTATAGCAAGGAATTAGCACTAGCCTCAGGGGAAAGCATCAAATAGCGAACATGCCGTTTTGTTTCTTTGTATATTCATTAATCCTACCACTATACAAATTCTAGTTTCCCTTCTTTCCTATTTTTTTCTATTTTACCTTTCATTGTTAAGTATAAATCTGTACCAGGCTTGTTACTGAGGTAACGTTTGTGCGATCTTGGTGTTTACAATTTAATAAAATGCTCTGATAGCTTTACTACTACTATATATTGCTAGATGTCTTTCTACAAAGAAAGGAAATATATTCAAGGTGACTCCCAGCAATTAAAAAAGATATAGTCAAACCACCAAAATATGCATAAGCATCAGGGGGAAAAAGTACACTCAACTGTGCAGTCAAAATTATATGTTCAAAAAAAGAATTTGGCTTCTCCAAGGAGCAGATTCCTGAATAAACACACAACCAAAACCTTCCTCCTGGGTCACCTTTTACATTTCAAGAGACAACAGATGCAGCTCTTAAAAATTGGGTCGGCCTGTGTGAAAAGTGATTGTCCTTCCACAATAGCCGTGCTCTCTGCGGATGGTGGGAATTGTTGTTTATTAAATCTGGAGAATACCAAGTTGGACAAAGCTATCCCAGCTTTGACAGTTAAAACCATCACTTCTGAGAAGAGAAGAACTGGAGATAATCTGAGGGTTAAGGTATATCCATCTAGATATTTTCTTTGCTTCTACAAGTACTCCTCGAATTACCACAATCAAACCCAAACTTTCTGCTGTTAAGTGAGACATTTGTTAAGTGAGTTTTGCTCCTTTTTACGACCTTTCTTGCCATAGTTGTTAAGTGAATCACTGCACTTGACTAGTTAGTAGCCCGGTTGTTAGGTGAATCTGGCTTCCCCACTGACTTTGTCAGAAGGTCGCAAAAGGTGATTACATGACCTTGTGAATGTGATTGTCTGGATTTGTTTTCTCATTTTGTCTCTCATAGTTGAGGTCTACCTATGATGACAATTACAGGCCGCTCTCATCTTTTTAAGTGGGAGAATTTGCACAATTGGTGGCTGATTAAATATTTTTTGCCCCACTGTATAACAGAAACACAGAGAATGAACTGAACCAGTAAAGTCCATCCAGTCAAAATTAATTATTGCATTTGATTTGTTACCAAAAGATGAAAGATACAAGGAACAGAGAAAGGTTTCCAGTACATAGTAGAAACTTAGGCCATTCATCATGATAATAATGTTTAGTAAGAAAACAGTCCAATCTCACACAGTATATTGCCACAGGAAGTAGAAGACTGGTTGGTTGAACTTGTTTCAAAGGCACATATTTTTAATGAAGACGGTAGTCCATATTATGATGAGTTTCACCAGCATCATAGGCAGCCAGCCTATATGCTTATACAATCATCTCTTTATCCTAAACTAATTCTGCCAAGTTATATGCAAAACACTTTATAAACTGTATGTAACTTAAGCCACAATGCTTCTAAACAACTTGAAGGAAAGGGAAAATATTTGAAGTCCTTTTTGGTTTAGAGGCCAAGCTATGTTAACAGCTTCCTGAAAACTGACCTCATAGTCATATTGCAAATGACTTGAATCAGACATAGAATCAAATATAAACACATTTGTAATAATAATGACCTTAAATAGGAGCCATGGTAGCGCAGTGGTTAGAATGCAGTATTACAGGTTAAGTCTGCCCACAGAAGCAAGAGTTTGATCCTAACCGGCTCAAGGTTGACTCAGCCTTCCATCCTTTCGAGGTTGGTAAAATGAGGACCCAGATTGTTGGAGGCATTGCACTGACATTTGTAAACTGCTTGGAGAGAGCTGTAAAGCACTATGAAGTGGTATATAAATCTAAGGGCTATTGCTATTGCCAAATAGGATACAGGGAAAAGGTGTGCATTCTGCATTCAACTTCCACAAGGTAGATTTAGACGCCTGATGGAGAATCCAGCACTTTATATATCTGCGTTATCAAATTCCACACGGGGAGATTAACGTAACAAGGGCATATGCGTGGCTGGATATGAAAACACATCAATTACCTGTCAATGTCATTTTTATTTTATTTTTTTGCACCTCGGCAACCTCTTAATCAAGTTGGGCTCTCGTGTAATCACTGTTGATGAGTCCGTGAGTTCTGGTGTGTGTGGCTCTGTCTTAGAAATATGAAAAACGTCTACTTAGCAGTGCAAATCTCTTTCTCAAGAAGAAGATTGTTTTGCCAGAAGTGTAAACTCTCTTTGAGCTTTGCTTTTATGCATCTTCAGATACAGATGCACCTCCTGAGGGCAACACCTGGATTTTTAGAAATGAGAAACAGCCCATAGGGTAGGCTTGAAAATGAAACTTCTATTATTAACTTCTTACAAGAGCTAGTTCCTGAATAATACTCAGGTTGAAGGTTGCCCAGGGAACTCCGTGGATTATGAACAACTCTGCAGGCACCCATCAGATTCTGCCCAAGAATAAGACTTATTAGAACAGAAGCTGAAATTACTCAAAATAGTGATTACATTGGAACCCAAATCCTTTATACGACTGTAGTAGCATCATACCTCCAGCTCTTGTCTGTTGGTATAAACCTAGGGAAGGCAATGTCTTTGCAGCTGTGACTATATGTTTACTCCTAGTATTTTTTATATGAATTAACTTGTGGGAACAGGCCCAGAAATGTTCTCATTCTCTCTCTCCCTCTCTCTCTCTCTCTTAAAATTTATTTTGCTTTGTTGCTCTTCGGGTACATAAATAGTACAATAGTCCACTTGAGGTTTTACAAATTTATTTTCCAAACTTATTTGTAGAACTTCTTAATTTAGTGTCCCAGTGTTGTTGTTGTTTTTAATTTAGGGAGTTAGAAAAAGAGCCTATGGACATGGTTCAAAGTCTCTATAAGTTTGTCTCCTTCCACTGATGATGCTTAGAGATTGGTATTTCTCAAATTGCTAGTTCAAGATATGCCATGTGTCAGGGTTCCAAGTAACACCCCCAATGAAAGAAAACTCCGAGGCTTGGATTTCCTCAAAGTTACATTTTATTAGAGATTGGCACAGCTGAGGAAACCTGAACCTGAAAGCTTCCAGGGTTTCCCTCACCCAAAAGAAAGTTCAAGTCCTGCCCAACACCCACAAGTCCATCACATGGTCCAATCAGAGCGTCACCCCAACTGGAGATGCCTTCCAATTCCAAACTCCCAGGTGCAGGGCAAGATGTCCTTGAACCTCTGAGAAATGAATGTTGTTATGACTGTATATCTCCCCTGCTCTACACAATCCCACCTCCCAATTTCCCACAGTAGTAAATGTGGCAAGTCTGAAGGTCCAATACGAAAGATGGCTTCCAGGTCTGACACCATGAGTGGGAATCCTGATAATGCTGCCAAATGTAGCAGCTACACATACTGTAGTTATTTATACATGTATAATAGAGGATCTTTTATTCCTTGGAATGTCCACACTTGTGGATATAACTTGTACAATAACTGTGCAGGTAGATTGTTTTTAACCTCCTGCTCATTTCATTTAATTTCTTTGTTGGTTTGTTGTTTATTTATGTATTTATTTCCATTCTGTGTTTTTGTTTGTTGATTTTCGTGTTTCCTCTTCTATATAACAGGCCATTAAGCTAAGGTGACCAGACGTCCCGCTTTTGGCGGGACAGTCCCGATTTTCAACAATTTGTCCCACGTCCGGCAGCGTTTTTAAAAAGTCCTGATTGGCGGGGGAACGGGTTTGCTTACCCCGCCCACTCCCAATCTATTGCTGCCTCCTGAGTCCCAGCTGATGGCTAGAGGGGGAAAAAAACTGCTTAAATTCTTGCCGCGGGGCTTCAAAGGGCTGCCCTACAGCTGATCAATGTTAAAAGAAAACAAATGAGTAAACTGGTGCCTGCAAAAATAGAAAAAACAGCTCCTTTCAGCATAGGTTAATTATCATAAGTTGATTAGATCGGCCTCCCGGCTCTCAGCTGATTTGCTCTCAGCTGTTTTGGCTAGCTGCAAAGAGTGCTGCTGCAGAAGATTTTTTTTTCTCCTTGTGCAATTCAAGCTGAAAACGAAACGGAAACTAAAGCAGGTTGTTGGCTTTGCTGTTTGCTTGCAACATTGGAAAGGCAGATTTCTTTTCTTTTTCCTCATCAAAAAAGGTAGGTGCAAACAATGGGAAATTTATGGCAAATGGCAAAAGAGGAGAGTTCAAGATTTTAAAACACAAAAGAAAAAAAAGCTCTATTTAACTAGGGAATTGTAACAATTGAGATACTATTAATTGTATATTGTGTTGAAAGCAGAAATGGTTAAGTTGTGGTTTGGAGGAATATATGGGGGAAATTATTTGGTTTATTATTATTGGTAAATATAATTAATTGATTTGTAAGAAATTGGATTGCATGGAAATAATTGGAATATTCATGTTCAACTAATTGATTTATATTAAAATGTTGAATTTGTATTAAACAACTGTAATCTTACATAATTAACCAATGTGAGGATGGATATAAAAACAGATGACAATGGGAAGGGATATAATATAGAATAGAAGGGAAAATTGAATTTGATTAAGATTAGAGATGAGGATGAAGGGTAATATTGGTTTTTTTAAAAAATAGATAAGGAATAAATATGGCAAAAAGGAAATATAGAAATTGTAAATTTAATTGAAATGACTAAACACTGTTTAAATTTGTGAACCAGCCAAATACTCTGTTCAAAGAAAATACATTGTATGTTTGTATGTGTGTTTCTAATTATTGCTATTTATTCATATTTGTTCTCTTTTATTCTTTAAAGTTTAACAATTCATTCTTTATCTTAATATCTTTATATTTGTTTGGGGTTGGTTTTCTTCCCTTTCATCTTTTTTATTGTACAGCAATCTTTCTCCTCAAAACTACCACCTCAAAACTATTTTTGACTGGTCCTCGCACTTTTGACCAGTCCTCGAACTTACGACTGCCCTCACTTTTTACCATGGTGAAGAGAAGCAGTTATGAAATGAGTGACACGTTTGTTAAGAATGCTACAATGGGCATAAATGATGACCAGTCATAAGTGCGAAGACTGGTCAAAAGTGCGAGCACCTGTCAGAAATCACTTTTTTCAGCCCTCTGGGTAGTCCTTTTGTGCACATGGTGCTCGTACTTTTTTGCCTGGTGCTCGCACTTTTGAGCAGTCCTCGAACTTACGACTGTCCTCACATTTTACGTTTTTGCCCTATCTTATCACCATGGTGAAGAGAAGCAGCTGTGAAATGAGTGACATGGTTGTTAAGAATGCGCGGGCATAAATGTGAGGATGGTCATAAGTGTGAGGACCAGTCAAAAGTGCAAGGACCTATCAGAAATGACTTTTTTCAGCCCTCTGAGTAGTCCCTATAGAATAAAATAATACTATACATATTTTTTATTTATTTATTATATTTGTAAATTGTACTTATGTTGAAATTTAAAAAAATATACTACAGTACTATTTTTGCGTTCTATGAAAAATTTTGTTGCTCCATATATACCAAATTTTTAATCAAGCGCCCCCCCCCCCCCCCGTCAATGGTGTCCCTCTTTACCAATGTTAAAATCTGGTAACCTTACATTAAGCAGAGGTAGGGAACGATGGCCCTTTTATGACTGGTGGACTTCAGGAATTCTGGGAGTTGAAGTCCACCAGTCATAAAAGGGCCATCATTCCCTACCTCTGCTTAATGGCCTGTCATACAGAAGAGGAAACACCAACATAAACAAACAAAAGGGCCATAGTTCCCCACCCCTGCAGAGGATTGTTAGAAATAGTCTACGGTCAAAATATGAAGAGTGGGGTAAATTTAAGACATGTAGCAAAAAAATTCCCAGGGCCTCCACCCACATGCCACCCACTCGCCCTTCGCCTCAAGTCGGGCCACCGCTGTGAGAATGCTGCAAGCCCCATGGGCTGAAAGATAAGGCTGACGGTGGGGAAGGAAGATCCACTCCAGGCTTGCTGTGCTCAGCTGAAGGACTGCCTCAGTGGGGGGAACATGGCGAGGCTCTGCCGCCTTTCGGTCCCAGCTTTGGTTTCCGCAGGGCCTTCCGGGTGGGAGGCCTGAGAGAAAATGCCTCCCCCAAGGGCCGCTCACTTGCCCATCCACTGGCTGGGCAGGCCTGGAAGCAGCATGTCCCCTTGTCGCAGGTTAGACACGGGACCTGAGGTGGAGCAGAGGTCAGGCAGGCGGCAGCCTAGAGCAGGGCCCGAAAGGCGGCCGAGCTACACAGTGTTCCCCCACACTGAGAAGCCTGCAGTCGCTGCCTCTTTGCCAGCGTGAGAAGCCTCCAGCCACTGGTCTTTTTTGGCATAAGAAGCCTCTAGCTGCCGCTCTTTGCTGGCACAAGAAGCCTCCAGCCATTGCTCTAAGCCGTTGCGAGAAGCCTCCAGCCGCCGCTGCCGTCTCGGTTCCAGCCGGCAAAGAGGAGGAGGCTGGAGGTTGCTCACGCCGGCAAAGAGGCAGTGGTGCAGGCCCCTCATGTCAGCAAAGAGGTGGCAGATGGAGGCCCCTTGTGCCAGCAAAGACCGGCGGCTACAGGCTTCTCACACCAAAAAAGACCAGTGGCTGGAGGCTTCTCGCACCAGCATAGAGTGGCGGCTGCAGGCCAGTGCCTTGGGGTGGGGTCGTGTGCCTAGCTGTACAAACAAAGGCTGGAAGTAGCCGCCTGCCGTTTCCTCCTGCAAAAACTTCCCGCAGCGAGACCCAGCAAGAGATGAGGTGTTGGAGAATCATCATTGCTGTTGCTGCACAAAGGTAAGTCTAAGACTCCGGCCATTGCCACCACTGCTTCGGCCCACCTATGCCACCCCACCCCACTCATGAGTGACATTGAGTTGGCCACGCCCACTCAGTCACATGACACCCCCCAGCCACGCCCACACAGTCTTTAGGACAAACCGGTTGTTAAATTAGTTGGATCCCACTACTGCTTACAGTTATATTTGGAGATCCTTCTTTCCGCCATATGTGATTCACCTGAAGTTAGGCTGAAGGCCAGTGATATAAAGCTAGGGAGCCAGGAATTATCAGTATACAGTAGGGACAGATCTCCATGAAGCACCTACATGAGGAGGAGAAGGGCAAAAGATAGAAAGTGTAGCTTTCTGAGGCAATCTGGAAGCCTTGAAGGAGAGCAGGCTATAGAGGGTTTTACATTCCAGCCAAGTGTGTGAAGCTGCTGGACAAGGAGGAGGCTGCCTTGTGGGATCTGCTGAGATAATTGCAGTTGCATTATATTCCCCCCCGCTCTGCAAAGTTCAAACTGACCTTGGGGTTCTCCTGGACAGGAAGTAATACATAAAAGCTTTCTTGTTTGGGCTGGGAGTTTAGCTTAGTCAACAACATTTTTCTGGCTCCGATTCCTATTTTAAACAGACCCGGGTTCAGTTCTGACAAGGTCACATTCATAGGACAGTCTGCAAAAACAGAGGCCCCATGCCCTCCCGGGATACCGTAGTTTGCATGTGTGTGCAGCGATAGCCCCTCTCTGTCTCTCTCGTACGCATAGATATACACAGGCAATAACAGCAGCAGTATTTCTGGCTTTTAGTTTTTAAAAAGAATCTTGGCAATTAGCCTAGCACTTGAAATTCTCTTGTCACATCAGAGACTCCAGCACTTGAGAAACAACCTCACATCTGGATATCTTTTTAGCCTGCAAAAAAACAAAACAAAACCGAGAGGTATATAAAACCTTGCATAATGTGGGGGGGTGGAAAAAAAGGAGGAATTTTCATTCCATCTTCTTAATGTAACAAACTTCGGTCATCCCATAAAAAGAAAGGAAGAGCGACCCAAAACAAACAGAATGAAGAATGCTCTTCAGCCTGTACATAGCTAAAATGGGTGAAATAGGTATGGCCGCTCAACTGAGGCAGGTTCGAAAGACAAATCTGGAGGGTGGGGGGGTGGAGAGAGGTTTATTAAATGAATACTGGTAATCTTTGACTAAATGGTTCATTTAGTGAGTTTGAAGTTACAACCGCACTGGAAAAAAAGGGACATGACCATTTTTCACACTTACAACCATTGCAGCCATCCCCATAGTCATAGGATCAAAATTTAGATGCTCGGCAACTGGCTCATATTTGTGACGGTCACCATGTGATCACCTTTTGCGGCCTTCTGACAAGCATACTCAATGGGGAAGCCAGATTCACTTAACCATCGTGTTGCTAACTTAGCAATTCACTTAACAACTGTGACAAGAGAGTCACTTCTTGCTGTGCCAAGCAACCTGAATTTTGATCACGTGACCGTCGAGATGCTGCCATTGTCGTAAGTGTGAAAAACGGTCGTAAGTCACTTTTTGGGAGTGCCGTTGTAACTTCGAACGGTCGCTAAATGAACTGTTATACGTCGAGGACTACCTGTAATAGTTCAACACTTTATTTTAGATGGATCAGATCCAACCTTGCATACTGTGTCTGGTTCTGAGCGCCGCATTAAAAAAAAAACCAAAAAAACTTAAGTTCTTCAGAGAAAATCCGCAATGCTAATCAGGGGTCTAGAAAGGAAGCCGATGAAGGTAAATCAATCGGAAGTTGAGCCTTAGGGGAAAAAAAGAAGACCAAGAGGGGACTCTGGCAACATGTGAAAGGATGTCAAACAGAAGAACCTCTGTTCTTCATCATTGCATGGTGCAGAACATCTCTTCCTGACAGCAAAAGCCGTTCAACAGTGGAAAGAATTATTCAGAGGAGCGATAGACTCCCCTTCACTTGGTCTGGAGAAATACTTTAATTTGGATTCCGGCACTGAGTTGGGATTCAGAGATCTAAATGGCCTCTTTCAACATGATGATTGTGTGATGTGTTGACCAGCCAGGGAAACCAAGACACAAAATAAACTGGAAAGGAAGAGTCAACATTGGCAGAGACAAACTCAGTGTCGCTTCAATTTACGTATACCTGCTAAGCTGGCAACAGCTTGGTTGGGTTTTAACAATTCCTGTTCAGAAAGTACAACGGAACAGTCCTAGTACTCCAATGCTCTGGCCTTGCTCCAAATGTAGCAGCTTGATTTTCGAATTGGAAACTCAGATAGCAATGGGGCATTCCTTCTTTAAAAGTTACTCGTGGTGTCTTTGCTGTTCAGATATGACCAGTGGTGGGATTCAGCCAGTTCGCACCTATTCGGGAGAACCGGTTGTTAACTTTCTAAACAGTTCAGAGAACCAGATGTTGGAAGAAATCTTAACAACAGGAAACATTCTGGTGTTGTTTCTAGCCTAATCTTTATTGCCCTGCTTACAGAAACTGCCTCTCTGGCTAACCCTTATTACATTATAACAGCTAAGGCGAAGTGCCCATCGACTTGAGTGACGTTGAGTTGGCCATGCCCACACGGTCACATGACCATCCAGCCACACCTACCCAGCTGGTCATTAGGGCAGAGAACCGGTTGTTAAACTATTTGAATCCCGCCACTGGATATGACCCACAGCAACACAGCTGATGAGCTCTCCTCAAGTGCCCTACATGTTTCAGGAAATGCCAGCAAGCCAAGTGGCAGCGCCCAGGAGGAGAAGTTGGCAGCTGGACACTTTCATCATCCAGTACATTTATTCAGCATGCTTGTCTGGTCCCTTAGACTAGTTTAGTTTGTTAACACAGACCTGGATTCAGTTTGTAAATTTCTGTGGTTTTTTGGCTTTTCCTTTTCCTCCAATGGATCTGGTGAAGGAGGCATTTGTGTGACCAATATTTGTGGTCCAGTTTATGAGACTAGTGAGCATGTGGGTGGGAGAAGCTAAGATTGCAATTGAGAATCTGTTTATATGTCATGTATTCATGAATCTATGGAGTGTCTGCTCCTCGTGGAGTGCCCAAGCATCATTGACTTTTGAATTCAGATTCAATATAAGGAAGGGGAGGCAAGCTGAAGGCAAGACCTGAAAGGAGGTTGGACTAGAACTGTGATGGCGAACCTATGGCACAGGTGCCAGAAGTGGCACGCAGAGCCATCTCTCCGGGCACGCGAGCCGTTGCCCATTGCTCTTCTGGATTCCGGCCAGTTGGTCATCACGTGCGCGGGAGCACCGAAAACTGGAAGAGCAGCCGCTCGATGCGCATGTGAATGCTGGAAAGATGATATTCCGGTTTCTACCAGCCAGCTGGTCTTCTTGCACATGCGCCAGAAACTGGAAGACCAGGTGGGCGGTGCACATGTGCGCGCCAGAAACCGGAAGATCATCTTCCCAGTGTGTGCATGTGCACCGGGTGGCTGCTCTTCTGGTTTCCAAGATGTGTGTGTGTGTGTGTGTGTGTGTGTGATTTCAGCACTCAGGTTCGCCAACACTGGTCTAGAAGATCTTGAGGTCCCTTCCAACTCTGTTATTCTGAAACTATTTATTTATTATGGCTGCCATACAGAGAAACCAAACTGGTTATCATTAAATTGACACTTGATTAATCATCACATTTAATCCCACGTCCATTTTGCCTGGGAATAAAACCATCCCGAAGAAGATTACCTCTTCGTTTCTATATGACTCGCAATCTATCTGTCTTTTGGCAGACCTTAAAGAAAAGGCATTTCCTTCTTGCAAGAGAAGAAGGAACTCCTTTTCTAAGATGGCACTTACAGTTTTTTAACATACCCAGCAATTTCGGTTGTTATTTTTACAAATGCCCTGCCTGGTTAATCACAATATATTTCTGTCTAACTTGAATGTTCTAAACTCAATCAATCAACAGGCTGCTGCATTGGGCTTGTATTTATTTAGTCACCATGGCTCTCTTGCTGGTCTGAAAACCTCCCAGGGTAGGAGCTCTGCAGTGGAGAAGATGTTGTTTACATTCAGTCTGTGTTTTGAATTTGCTGCCCCTTCATGGCCCCCACTATAATCTCTGAGGTTATTTCCTATTGCTGTCACATTGGCTATGCATTCCTAAGCGCTGAACAGTAACTTTCCCCCCATAGGCAGATGTTATGGAGCTGCAGCAGACTGTTAAGTGGGCAAGCCTGAAGCTCATTTCTCTGCTCCTGGTGGAAAAATACCACTGCATTTAAGACTGTTCTTGAAGAACTTCACTGATTATTCCCAGTCACCTGTCCTACGCTTACCGTGTTTCTCTTGTTACCTTGATAATGTGTATTTAAAAAGCAAACAAATGAACCTTTGAGTATTGAAAGAGAGAGAGAGAGAGAGAGAAAGGGAGGAAGAAAGAGACGTATACAAATAACAATTAAGCTATCCTTCCCATAATAGTTTCTCTCTTTTTGCCACAGTCGGTTTATAGAAGATTTATGGAAATGAAGGGAGCATGTCAAGCAACTTGATACGATATACAGTATCTGGGCCTCCAACAGAACTCATACAGTCTGGTTCTTATTCGATTTCTGTGACCACCCATCTCACAACAGCACTCTGGGCAGCTAAAACAACGCAAAACACTCGCCACAAATGATTACAGTAAAACGAAAGCATACGAAAGAAAAGCATTAAATGGCTACGGAGGATAAACCAATCACAGTAAGCTAAAGCCACCTCACAGGCTCAACAAACTTCCTATCTCCCAAATTCAAGAAGATCGACAAGTCTTAAGTGCTTTCTGGAAGGCCAGCAGGACTGGATCCAATCTAATTTTGGGGGCTGTGATGTTCCAAAAAGCAGGAGCCATGGTAAAAAAACCCAAAAAACTGGAGGGTGGGGCAGCTTCTCAAATAACCCAGCCGCATGTCATGTAAAGTTGAGAAGCAGCATCTTAAAACTGCCTTGTAGAGCAGAGGTGTAACATGGGCATCCCAAGTTCATGCCAATAACTACTTACACTCCTATGTTTTGGACCAACTGTAGCTTCTGGATTCCCTTCAAGGGCAGTCCCACATAGAGGACGCTGCAGTAATCCACCCACATAACCAAGGCATAAGCAACCAGGCAGACAGTTCACTCGTGAGAATTCATAACCTCAGATTCACTTGTAATCTTTCCACATGTACCTTAAGCATGTGAAGAGAAGGAGAAAACTCCTTGCAAGTCACCTCTTAGGTTGCTAGTATATTCACCAGCCGTGTTATCAAGCAGAAGAACCAAGCCGAGCATTTGTGGATCTGTCTATCAGGCCCAGTCTCCTTTTCTCATCCTTTCACTGCATGCATCTGTAGTATTAATGCGTCGTGATAAACAAAATATTAAAGGATTCTGTGATTTTTAAGGAAGCAACTCTTCCACTGAAAACCCTGTTGCAACCACATGTGCTGTTTTCATCAGCCACACTTGAAAAGAGGTTGTCTTTCTTTGCATTCGGACATGATTGGTTCATTCCGTTATTTCCCATGTACTAAAGACGCTCGAGTCTGAGTCTTGAAAGTACGCCTCTAGGTCTTCATGATACCTTCCTGCCTTTCCTTCCTTCATGGCTGTCCAGATCAGGGATTTGTCCACACATTTGGGACTGGGAAAATTCTCTTCTCATGTTAAATCTTTACATTAAATACTCATCTAATATGTACAGTTTGGATTGTAGGGCTGAACTCAAATAGCTTTCAGTTTTTTATATGCTATGTGCTTTTGGCTGACAATAACTTTTGGAGGAAAACAGTGAGTAAAATCACTATTCTGCATTTCTGTATGCCTGAATAGGTGGCTCAGTGGCTAAGACACTGTGCTTGTCAATCAGAAAAGTCAGCAGTTTGGCGGTTCGAAACCCTAGTATAGGTCTCCTGCGTGAGCAGGGGGTTGGACTAGATGGCCTTCAAGGTCCCTTCCAACTCTGTTATTGTAAGGCATAGGAACTTTCAAGAGTTTTCCATGCAGCCATTCCCTTAATGAGACACGGATGATGTTTTTGTCATATCCAGGGACAACCAGGAACTAGAGAATTGGGCTGCCTAAATATTAGATCTCCATCACTGGGGGTTTTAAAGAAGAGACTGGACAGTCACTTGTCTCAGAGGGTATAGTTTCTCGTGCTTGAGCTTGGACTGGACTAGAAGACCTTCAAGGTCCCTTCCAGCTTCTCTTCTCTTCTCTTCTCTTCTCTTCTCTTCTCTTCTCTTCTCT
>WNWU01000036.1:8285098-8349668 GCA_012654045.1 Ptyas mucosa
CTTCTCTTCTCTTCTCTTCTCTTCTCTTCTCTTCTCTTCTCTTCTCTTCTCTTCTCTTCTCTTCGCCAGAAAAGACTTCAAACTTGGTGTGTAGCTCTCTGAGATCATCAGGATCTTTGCACCAAGAATCTGGTAGAACTGTTCCTAGAGCAGGGGCATCAAACTCACATCGTCACGGCAACGTCACGTGACATATCGGGCCTTTTTTGTCCTTTGCTAAACTGGGTGTGGCCAGCACGTGATGCATCTGGCCAGGAGTTTGGCAGACCTGGCCTAGAGCATTTCTTACGTTGACCATTATTTTGCCAATAGTTTCCCAAGTGTATATTGTAATGGTCTCTATCTATGCCAAAATGACTGATGATATGGTTTTCCCCCCATCAAAAGATATTGGCACAAAATGTTAATACCTCCACTACTAAGCAAGTATCTTAGTATCTGTAGCAAAATAAGTCCATACTGGAAAAGTTGTCTCTTAAGTTAACATAGCACAGTGGCATTCTTGTTACATTTTAAATTGGACAGCCACAAAATTATAGCTTGGCAAATATTTCCTACCTGTCAACCTCACACTGGAGGTAGGGTGTTATTTGTATCACAAAAACGCAAGCACAGTTCCCCCCCCCCCCCTTGCTCTAGTCAAACAGGTTTTTGGTGCAATTCAGATTAAGCCTGTTTGTTTCTTTGAGAAAACTGAGATTCTGCAGATCAGAATTTGGTATTAAGCCTGCACTAACCAGTTTAATAAATTAACATATATTTTCTCTGGAACTTTGATTGCCAGTAGATTTATGGGCTGAATTCAAGTTACTGACGATTACCCATTAGCCCTTATATGGATTGGGCCCTTCCTACCTGTGAGAGGAGCTTCTCCAAATATTTTTTTTACCCACATGACGTGTTATAACAGAGAAAGGATATTTTGGATGCCCACCTTGTAAGAGATCAAGGGTTATCTAGAAAACAGCAGTAATTCCATCTTTCTGGAAGAGCCCAAGCACACAGCCTTTTGGAGTTTCTGCTGGAAATGGCTATTGTCTAACTAGTTGGTCAGGCAATATATAAACTATCAATACATGTTTGTCAAAAGGTATTATATTGCTTTAAGACTGTATTGCATCATCCTGTATCCTGATTGGCTAAGCTCTGTAGCCAATGTACTTAAGGGGAAGCCTGAATCATGTCTTGTGGACACTACACCATTTTATCTGCTTATTTGCTGTTACTCTCTACCTGTTCTCTCTGTATGATCACTGTTTGATCATTGCTCCTTGTTGCTTTCTACTATTTATTGAATGTTTTAATACTGAACTTGTTCCTGTTTGAAACCCAAGAAGAACTGTTTTATTGTGTAATGACAACAACTGGTAAGAAGACTTTGTACTTGGAATATCCCTGAATTGATATTTTAACTATCGCCTAATCTGTGTATGACTTGGATTGTTATTGGACTTTGCTTTACTTTTTTCTAAAAAGTAAAAGACTACCACAACTCAGTGTGTCAGTATATTAACTGTGTTTATTCACTCTCAGTCGCTTTCATGTGCATACTCAAGGGGTGCTCTGCTCAATAACCCATAACATCGGTTATGAGCCAAGAATATCCTTAACAGTTTCGGAAACTGGTAATGCCAGTTCTTTTCAGAGAGCATTTACAGAATACAAAATAAAAGAGTTGGAAAGGACTTTGGAGGTTTTCTAGTCCAACTCCCTGTTCAGACAGGAAAGTCTATACCAGTGATGGCTAACCTTTTTGCCATCGCGTGCCAAAAGCGGGGGGAGCGCGGTGGGGTCACATGCACGCGTGCCCACATCCATAATTCTATGCGCCCCACCCCCCCCGGTGTTCCTCCCCCCCGCTTTTGGCATGTGATAGTCCGGTAGGCCCGTTTTTTGCTCTCCCCAGGCTCCAGAGCCTTTCTAGGAGCCTGAGGAGGGCAAAAACAGCCTGCCCCACCTCCCCCAGAGGCTCTCCGGAGGCCGGAAACTGTGTTTCCTGACTTCTGGTGGGCCCAGACGGCCCGAAAATCAGCACACACACGAGTGTCGGAGCTGAGCTCGCGTGCCTACCGATATGGCTCCGCGTGTCACCTGTGGCACCTGTGCCATAGGTTCGCCATCACGGGTCTATACCATTTCAGACAAATGGCTCTCCAATCTCTTCTTAAAAACTTCCAGTGTTGGAGCACCCACAACTTTTGGAGGCAAGTTGTTCCACTGATTCATTGTTCTGTCAGGAAATTTCTCCTTAGTTCTAGGTTGGTTCTCTCCTTAGTTAGTTTCCATCTATTGCTTATTGTCCTGCCTTCAGGTGCTTTGAAGAATAGTTTGATTCCCTCTTCTTTGTGGCAGTATCTTAGATATTGGAACACCGCTATCATGTCACTCCTAGTGCTTTTCATTAAACTAGATGTACTCAATTCCTGTAACTGTTCTTCATAATGTTTTAGCCTCCAGCCCCCTAATCATCTTTGTTGCTCTTCTCTGCACTGCAAAGACTTTTCTAGAGTCTCAATATCTTTTTTACAATTTTACAATTGATTAAGAAGGGCTTATTCAAATGGCAAAAATGTTTTTATATATAATAGAGTTTTATGTAAGTTCTTTAATTCTTACAGGAAACCACCTAAAGTCATAAAGCAGCAGCTGTGTTGGGCCAGGAGCAGGAAATCCCAGGTTCATCCACTTTCATCCACCATCCCAGTAAGCCAACTTACTAAGAGACTTTGGGCCAATCCCTTTTTCTTAACTCAAGGTATCTCACAATAGCACTTAGCAATGGCAATGGCACTTATATCCACTTCACAGTGCTTTACAGCCCTCTCTAAAATGATTTACAAATGTCAGCATATTGCCCCCAACAATCTGGCTCCTCATTTTACTGACCTCAGAAGGATGGAAGGCTGAGTCAGCCTTGAGCCGGTCAAGATTGAACTCCTGGCAGTGAGCAAAGTCAGCCTGCAGTACTGCATTCTAACCACTGTACCGTCACAGCTCAATGGCTGTAGGGAAAAAGAGAAGGAAAGAACACTAAGTATGCATTTTATTCTTGTTCAAAAAAAGAGTGATGTGAAGAAGTAAATAATGTTGATGATAAATATGTAAAAAGTACCCATGTCAGGGAATATAGTGCTTATATCATCAGTAGAATTTGCTACATCCCCAATACCTCATTTTTGGAGTAACGTTCACAACATTTTTAATATAACAAAGGAAACTCACAAATGCATGTACCAACGTACATATTTAGCCACCCACAAAGTTCTCTGTAGTAAAAGATTCACCTAATTAACTAAGTAAGGGTGGTGGAATCACCAGCTAAAGGGGAGTATAAAGACGAGTCAGCTTGATGTTGCTACGTGGGAGGAAATGGCAGATATTGCAAGCTTTATCTGCCGGTTTCCAAGTGAATGCAGTCAGTCTGGTGAGATTCTTGTAAACAGACAATCGACAATAAAGAAACTGTTTGGCCCTCTCATGGAGTTGTTCTGGTTCATTGTGCCTGACAGTACTAGAGACCTTTTAAGACCTTCCAGTTTGGTGTCGTGGCGAGACAGTCGGGGAATTAGCGGGCTCCATGAGCTCTATGAAAACCCTGGCTGACGAACTGTTGCCGATGGGTCTGCGGACCAGAACCATCCTGCAGGGACGGGGAAGAAAGTGAGGCACCTCAGACGACCAAGAGGAACAGGCAAGTTCCTTGAAGGTCGAAGGGAACTCTCTGTGACTCGGAGGCTGCCACGAAGCTAGGACAACCGGTCTAAGTATAGAGCTGGAGAGAGAAGAGGAACGGAACTGAGTTTTTTGAAGCCGGGTGTGAGCCAACCCAGGCGTGAAATAACAACAAGGGAAACATCTTTTAATTATAAGACCCCTAATGATAAATAGCGGCTAAGGAGCTTGGGGGCAAAGAAGATTTTTAAGCGTAACTTTAAAGAGATGAATACCCGATAGAAAATAGAGACCTTTTAAGGAACCGAATGATCAAGGAGAGAAGAGTGCTTGAGCCAACAAATAGGACAGGACATTATCAGGGGCATCAGGGGGAAGGAAAGAAAACAAAGTCTAGGTGACAAGTGTGGCACTTGCCCCTTTTTTAAAATTGTGTGCAAGTACTGCAATGGATGTTAAAGAGAGGTGATGCTTCAGTCACATTATTGCACCCATCCTCCTGAGGTTTTTGGGGTTTTTTACACATCTCCCAGCAAACATTCCTGATTGCCATATATATTTGGAAGGAATAAGAAGGGTGGGAGGGGGGAAATTGCAATCTTTGCAATTCCTTTTACAGCATTGTACCAAGGAAGAGGAATACATTATTGTTTTTTTTTTAAAAAAAACATAGTTAACTGAATGTCTTCTCCACCCCTGGGTTTTAAAACACCGATAAAAGAAAGGGGGGGGGGGAAACCCACTCTTATTCCACCTTTCATCCGTGCTTCCCTGTCCTTTCATTTCAAAAGCTAAAATACTACTGTGCCTGTCAGCGGTACCATATTATTAAACTTCATATTGTTAGGCATTCTAATTACATAGCAAAGGCATTCAACTGCCTTCTTTCAATATAAATCAAATAGATTAATCTCTCCCTGTACACAGACCCACACAGTATATGGAAAACAGATGGATTTTGTTGTTTGAAAATGTATGTTTCCAGACACCTTGAGGAATCTTTTCTTGTGGGGGGTGTTTTTTTTTTTCAAACTTGGCAATTTTAACATGTGTGGACTTCAACTCCCAGAATTCCCCAGCCAGCATGCTGGCTGGGGAATTCTGGGAGTTGGAACTCATACATCTTAAAGTTGCCAAGTTTGAAAAAACACTGGCCTAGACAGCACTCAGATGGAAGATCCACAGGGAGTGCCAAAGCTGTTGGCTAGACTAAGAAAGTCAAAAAAATCATTCTGGAGGAATACTTTAAGGTTGCTGCCAAGGAAACTACCCGGAAGTGCCCCTACGATCACTTATCCTCAAGATAGATTCTACCTTTTTTAGAGTAATTAATGCGCTGTAATGGCAACTTGGAATGCATAATATCTTCCTATCCTGTTGACATTGCAGACTGGAAGGGATGTACTTATGCTACTCATACACAGCAATAAAAGCAAATTCTACTAATCGCAGCAAAACCCGTTTTTCTGGACGCTTGCATATCAGAAAAAAATACAATTCTTTGGGTTTTGAATTTAGTTTGTCAAAATACTTCTGGCTGGAAACACTCAAAATTTATTGTTTATATAATTTAGAACAATAATTTACTTACTCGACATATTTTTTTTTTAAAAAATCTTCCTGTGCATTGTTTAAGGCAATATATTTGCCTTGCTTCTTTTTGATTACCTCATCTCTTAAGTGGAAGGCTTTTAAGCTACTCAGCCAGGAACACTGAGGTTTCTAGATTAGAAGATCAACAACCACAAACATATATGATTTAAATACAGCTTGTCCAGTGCTACCAAAATTGCATTCCTTTAGAATGAACTGTAGAAAGGTCTTAGACATGTTCTAGAGAGGCACAGCTACACCATGAATAAATGTTATACTCTTCCTTCCTTCTTCCTGAAATAACTCAAAAGGTATAGATTAGTCGTAAGAGCCAGAGAAGTCTCAGCAAAAGTTCCCCCAGTGCATTGGAAGCTGTCTTCTCCATGGTCCTACAGCACCCACTCCCCCAAGATAAATATGATCGAATGCCATCTCATCATCTCTCTGGTTTTTTTTTCTGTGGAGGCCAGCACATTTACAAAATACACCCATTCGTTTAGTGGGTGTTTTGTTGTGACCTGCCAGCAGCCTGCACGGATTGTTGCTGATCCCAATGACAAGGAGGCTGGTGTGGTGTTGCGCCAGCAGCCTGTGCAGCCGGTGCTTGAGTCAGACAGCGAGGAGGCTGAAGAAGATGTGGTGCCAGACAGGGATTCAGTCAGGGCCTTCAGAACCTCCAGAGGCTCCTTTAAGGGAAGAGGATGAAGAGGAGGAGCCTCTTCTCAATGCACGGGCACGCAGAGCTGCCAAAAGGCAGAAGTGGTTCCTCAGGAGGAGGTCTCCTCAAAAGTAAGACTTGGGGCTAATTGGCCACGCCTTAGCCTATTTAAGAAAGAACGCAGCTTGTAACAAGCTGCACGAAACAACTTTAGTTCGCTAATCATCGCGTTGGGATTTCTCTGCAACCTTGCTTCTGGACTTTCTGCCAACTCCAGTAAGACTCTGACTATCTTATCTGTGGAATTCTGGCAGGCTGTTAAGAACGCTTATTAACAGCCGCCATTTGCTAAAACTGCATTATTTGAGTAAACTAAGTTTTGTTCAGAGTTTGTGTGTGCTGTGTTCTTTGGGATCCGTAGCTGGGGCAGAACAGTGTTTGAAGTTGCAACGGCACTGACAAAAGTGACTTATGACCATTTTTCTACACTTAATGACCATTGCAGAATCCCCATGGTCTTGTGAATGAACTTCAGAGGCTGGACAACTGGCATGTATTTATGACGGTTTCAGTGTCCCAGGGTCATGTGATTATCTTTTGCAACCTTCTGACAAGCAAAGTCAATGGGGGAAGCCCGATTCACTTAATCATTGTGTTATGAACAACCACAGTGATTCACTTAACAACTGTGGCAAGAAAGGTCGTAAATTGGGGCAAAGCTAAATTAACAACGGTCTTGCTTAGCACATATATTTTGGGCTCAGATGCGTCTTAAATCACGGATTATATGTAAATGCATTAGTGCTATCTCAATCTTTATTTTTCAAGAAAGCTTATGGCCTCTACTTCAAATCCAAAGACACAATTTTAATTTTTTTAAAAAAAATAGTATTTTGGTGCTTTCTGGCATGATAACATTCCCTGAATGTCTTTTCAAAATTGAAATAACCTTTAAATTTCAAAGTGCAGAGGTCTAGCAGCTAACAAAAGAAATGTTTACAAATGCCCTTCCTTGAATGAAATTCCGCTGTCTGATGTGAGTCCTCTGATGCTTGTTCAACACCTTAATTTAATATGATTATAAGTATTAGCTTATTATATGTAGTAAACACGTTTATTCGCTTTGTGTAGTAAACTATAAATACAAAAAAGCAGCCTATCAATATTTTAAGCTAATAAATTAAAACGAGGCCCCAAAGAATTAAATCATGAAATGTATGAATCCAAATAAGGAACAGCCAAAAAAACAGCACAATGTTCTTTCCCGCTTAGGGTTTTGTTCTGCAGTAAATCTACCAGAATAAAAGTTCAATGGTGATTAATTTACACCGTCGGGGCATTATCCTGCAGAAACTACCCCCCCCCTTCCCTGTGCACTTCTTGAACTTGCAGACTTCTCTTCCTGATTTACAAGCATGTCGGACACACAGGCTTATCACAAAAAGCTCACAGCTGCACAGGACAGCTGCACAGGGCCATGCAAATGTCTCAGGCTATTCAACCAGAAGGGAAACCATATGAAATATAATGTCATCTCGGTTACTTCCTGGAGAGGGGGAGAGGGATGGTTGGGGAATCTATGACAAACTGCATGTGCGGAAGACTAAAACCGGGTGCAGAAAGAGAGCTACGGGCACTCTAGAGCTGACCTTTCCATTTTAATAAGCACCGAATGAATTGTTCTTCAAATTTTGTCACTTGCAGTTGGAGAAGTTTTGATTCCTGCGCTGGACTGCTTGTTTGGGTTTTGGATCATCTCTTTCTGTTTTGCATCTGTGGAGTGGAAGGAAGAAGCGTTTTACCAAAAACCTGTGCGAATTGTGGACACAACTGCCTTAGCTCTCCAACTGGCCTGTCCTTTCGTAACCACTTTTACTAGGTTGATGGAACTTGGGCTGCAAAATCCAGGCAACTCTTGGTAGAAGCAAGGGGCATCTTGCCTGCCATCTAGCAATTGTCTGGAGTTTTGCAGCTCAAATAGTACAGTAGTCTTAATTTTAACATCTACCTTTCTTCCTAGAGCCGGAAACGACTAGCACGCATGTGCGGGGGAACCTATACCTTTACCTTTTTACCTTCCTTCTGCATTTTTGAATTGAAGAGCAGGATAAGAGTTTAAGGCACCAGGCTAGAAACTAGGAGAATGTGAGTTCAAATCCCACCTTAGGCATGAAAGTTGGTTGGGTGACTTTGGGCCAGTTACTCTTTCTCAGTCCAACCCACTTCACAAGAGTTGTTGTTGTGGGGAGGAGGAAGGGGTATTATGTATGTTTGCCTCCTTGAGCTATTTACAAAAATAATAAAGGTGGGATATAAATGAATAAAAATAATTTCAATGCATTACAATTCCTGCCTGCATGGCTGAAATATAAACCATACAAACTATTCAGACATCTGTCCTTAAAATGTAATAGTGGTTTTCGTCTATAAGAGTTCTTCATTATGAAAACATGTGCAGTAATAAACGGGCTATCATTACAAGTCAATACATTAAATGTATAAATTGCAGGGATCTGTATTTGTGTATAGAGGTGTGCCGATCCACATTAAAAAAAGTACACAAAAATGTGCTATGCTTCCTAAGGTGTTATAACTGATTAATGCCAAACGAGTTATACACGTGCTGATTATTTTCCTCATCACAAGCTTATTGAAGTGCCCATATGAGATAGTGAAACCATGTACTTATACTGTACACTATCAGGAAAAGTGGGTAGGTTGCCCTCAGAGGCCATGCTTGTGGTTTCCTATTTGTATAATAGATTTGTGAAGCCATTGCTTTGATCACAATTTGCCGTTTTCAAGGCCCAGCAGCAATCCCATTTAGGAGATGCGCAGGGATGCATACCATGACAGTAAAATGTATCTTCTGAAAGCAGAGAACCAACTGCAGATTGACCATACCTACTGTCCACAACTGTGAGAAGAACTACACAAGTATTTATTTATAGGTCAATAAGTAGATTTCGCACCCCTTATTGGGCAAAGTACCTATTTCCAGCAAATACAAGCAATCTCTGAATAAGTAACATGCTGGGTCTATATATCACTCCAGAATGTCTTCAAGAGTTGTGTGTTACCATGCCGTCATTTGTTTCTGCAGCAGAGCAGATTAAACTCTAGCTCTGCTGCAGTGTATCCAATTTCTTTTTTTTAAAAAAAAATTAAAAGTACCTGTTTGCAGTGCTGAAGCTCCACAAAACATGTGGGCCATCTTTTACCCCATTGCTGGGAACGCTTGCCTCCGTGCTTCCATTCACATTACCTTCCCTTCATTGATTTTTTTTAAAGAGGAAAGAAGGTTTAATGGCTACAGAGATTCTCCTTCACAGCAACTTCCCAGATTGGTTTCTGTTTTTTCATTCTGTCATACAAATGCATACCCCTCTGCTGATTCCATTTTAAAACACAGCTGGGATTGATCTGGGACGTTTGATTCTTGGCAGATTACTATCACTAACCCCACACGTGTCCAGTAGCCCAGGTGAAGTGAAGATAGATGACTTCCCCATCCACCTATCTCTTTCTTTTTGGATGAGCACTTTTTTCTTCTTTGCCTTCCTTCCATTTGTGTGTGATTGGCGGTAACAGAATAACAGAGTTGGAAGGGACCTTAGAGGTCTTCCAGTTGAACCCTCTGCTCAAGCAGAAGACCCTATACCAGTGATGGCTAACCTTTTCCGGACTGAGAGTGTGCGCGCACCTGAACCCACCCAAAATGCAATGTGCGCGCAGCCCCCATGTGACCTGCATGCCACGCAGTCCCCAACATGCACCCCGCCCCCCTGTGCATACACAGCAGAGACCCAAAGATCAGCTGGTCAGTGGGAGGCGCACACACATGTTGCAGAACAGAGCTGGCTCATGTGCCCACAGAGAGACTACTGCGTGCCACCTCTAGCACGTGTGCCATAGGTTCGCCATCACAGCTCTATACCATTTCAGACAAATGGCTGTCCAACTTCTTCTTAAAAACCTCCAGAATTGGAGCACCCAGAACTTCTGAAGGCAAGTTGTTCCCCTGATTAATTGTTTTAACTGTCAGGAAATTTCTCCTTAGTTCTAGGTTGCGTCTCTCCTTAATTAATTTCCATCCATTGCTTCTTGTCCTGCCTTCTGATACTTTGGAGAATAAGTCGACCTGCTCTTCTTTGTGGTAGCCCCTTAGATATTGGAGCAGTTGATATGCTTTTCCTATTGGTCATTTGGAGGAGGAGCAGCCCTGATTGGTCCATGGTGTTCTCTGCTTGTTTGCTGGCTTCTGGGATCTGTAGGAATGAAGCCTGCCACACAACTTTCTTCAAAAAGAATTGGAAAGTTAACTGGTGCTATATTGAGGGCACTGCAATATTATATTCTGCCCTAGAAAGCACCAAAAGAAAGGTGCAATGTATAATTTGATTCCAAGGGAGAACTTAATTCTCATCTTGAGGGACACTATACACCGAAACCTTTCCCAATAACATTTCCTCCGTAAGTATCCATGATTCAGGTTAATTTAAGATTTGGCTGGCATATGCTTTCTTGGTAGATAACCTTTGTCTGGCCCACTACATCTCAATCTTGGCAACTTGTGTGGACTTCAACTCCCAGAATTCCCCAACTAGTACACACCCAGAATTCTGGGAGTTAAAATCCATACATCCTCAAGTTGCCAAGATTAAGAAACTCTGGTCTAGACAAATGTCTTTTTGAAAACAAATATAGACATTTTCCCCAAACTTCCTTGAGCTTTTCTCCCTTATTCTTTTTTTTTTCATGGGCATGTCTGGTTTTTGTTCTTCTTATGCTCCTTTTCATATTTGACTGGTGTTTTGTTCAAAAAGAAGGGGAAAAAAATCACAATCACACTCTCTCATCCTTTGAGCTAAGAGAACTAGCAAGCTTTCAACAATGGTCTTGGTGATTCACTTGTTTTCCATTACTCAAGGCAGAAGAACACCAGAAATACTTTTCATTTCAAAAGAGAAAGGGAGGAAGAATGGAGCCTATACCAGCAGAAGGCAGCTGGCTCAAGTACAAGAACTGAGTCAAGGAATTTATGAATAGGGAACAACTATTTTAGAAAGTTGCTATATTCTTGTCGAATTTGTCTCAGTAACTGGATAAGCCTGTTTTCAGAACATGGCTGATACTTACTGAGATTCATCCCACGAGGCTAAAATAAGTTGGGAGTGGTGAAGTTGTAATTGTGGCTGCGTTACAATTCCCAACATTCCTCACCATTAACCAGGCTGGCTGGGAGCTGTAGGTCAACCACTTCAGAAGATTCTGTGTTCCAATTAGATAGGCAGAAACAAGCATTGCATATGGCTTGGGGTTAATAGGTTACATTAACTTGCTTTTTTTCATAACCTTCCACTTATTAACCCTTGAATCTGGCAGGACTTTACGAACTAACAAATATATAAACAATTGCTTTTTATTTTCATACACCTACCGGTCTAGAAACATCTGACTATTGTTCTCCTGATTACCTATACTAGATGGTACAAAAGTGTTAAGATGCCACTACACTAAACACATTTTGAAGTGGTGCTTAAAAAAACCACACAAAAACACCTAAATACACACAGACACACTTGCTGGAAAAAACTGAAACCTAGACCTAAAGGTGGCTATAGATTTTCAAATTAATTACAAGACATCCTCTACTCAAAAACATTAAGCAATGGTTACTGAACCTTGTAATCAATAATGAATATTCTTACTTTATAAAACATATTGGGTTTTTTATTCTTTAATGGGCTGCCACAATAGCAGAATGCAGTAAGATGGGCAATGTGCCATATTTTAATTAAGCTATTAACCCTTCCAAATTTATCAGTTTCTTCTCTTCTTCTCCAGTATCATCCTTTCATGTCTTTTTCAATTTTTTTTACTTCTTTCTGTTCTCTTTATACACATCAATACAATCAAGCAAAAAAAAAAAAAAAATTATAGGAACATATGGTTAAAAATGCAATCCAAGTCATATAACAGAATCCATGCTTTTCTATCAGAGTACACAATGAGAGATTTAATCACTTAAACATAATACATCCCATTCTTTTTAAGTCTGTAAATTCTATTTAAAAGCATCCAATTAACAGTTCAAACGATCCTTTGTAAAGGTGTATTGCATAAAAGTCTAAAAGATTTTATGTCTTCAGTACTAAGCAATTAATTTCCAGTGGTGAAATGCCAATATCCCATTTCTATCACCAGCAAAAGGGTAAGAGTAATAGATGCAACTTGGCTTGGTCAAAAGGTATGTGACAAATAGATAATCTAAAAATGGTGGCTTGCAACAGGATTACAGATAGATAGCTTGTCCACAAGGATGTTGATGCCATTTTCCCAGATATATCAGGAGGAAGAGTTACAGACACCAGGCATTTATCAAAGTGGAAGCCCCTCCAGTCTACAAAAGTCAGTATAAACAGAAAACTGATTAGGAATGTAAAGAATTTGTGCTATGTTGTGTGTTAAGACTAAATTCTCAAGCCTGAAAGTTAGCGTCTCCAATTCTAATGGACGAGATTCACTATGAGTTAATGCCAATTAGTTGAGAACTTCTCTTTTACTGGTTTGATATCTGTGAATGAGTAGTTAGGCCCTTTGCAAAAATACTATTAAATGCTCCTTAATGGTTACATTCACATCATGTGCACATCCGTAATTTTATGAATTATGTTTTTACAAAACAATGAATCTAAACCAAACACAGGGGCTGAATGCTCTGAGTGTGGCTGATCAATTTTGGCCTAGTATGTACAAAATATGGTATGCAGGCTCAGTGGTTAAGACGCTGAGCTTGTCGATCGAAAGGTCAGCAGTTCAGCGGTTCGAATCCCTAGTGCCGCGTAACAGGGTGAGCTCCCGTGACTTGTCCCAGCTTCTGCCAACCTAGCAGTTCGAAAGCAGGTAAAAAATGCAAGTAGAAAAATAGGGACCGCCTTTGGTGGGAAGGTAACAGCGTTCCGTGCGCCTTTGGCATTGAGTCATGCCGGTCATATGACCACGGAGACATCTTCGGCTTTGAAACGGAGATGAGCACCGCCCCCTAGAGTCAGGAACGAGTAGCACATATGTGCGAGGGGAACCTTTACCTTTACTTTAGATGCTTCTTGAATATGCAACAAACCTGCCTGAGCTGAGTCAAGAACTCTGCATAATAATATGTCTATGAGAGTCTAGGGGGCACAATATTTCTCTGGGAAATTTTCTGCAGGCCTGTAGTAGAAATACTTCTTTGTATGCTCTTCGTTTGTACATAAAACAAAGGGAGCACACACATCTCCAGCATAGGACTTATCTCGTCCTAAGAAAATGTTATTTCTTGTGGAACATCCCAATATTCATGAATGGTAAACTGTGGATTAAGCAGGCTGACCTCAAGTCTATAGACTAGTCAAGAGAGCAACACAAAGAGGACTGCAATTCTGCTTTTGTTCTGATAGCCATGAAACCTTGAGGTTTTTGGTCTATTTACCTAGGAATGCACACTTGATCCTTCTGGCTAAACCCTGCATATACTAACCAGCCTTTCCAGATTGAACCTTTCCAAATGTGTGGGCCATTCTGGGGAGAGCAATCCTATAAAATCCATTTACCTTGAGGGTCTCAGTATTAACCAGAGGGGTCTAAGAAAACACAGTGCCTCCAAATGCTCAAACTGTTCTGTGCGTACAGGTAGCCCTCGACTTACGACCCCAATTGGGCCCAAAATTTCTGTTGCTAAGTGAGACATTTGTTAAGTGGATTTTGCCCCATTTTATGACATTGCCATAGTTGTTAAGTGAATCGCTGCAGTTATTAAGTTAGGGACACGGTTGTTAAGTGAATCTGGGGAATTCCCCCATTGATTTTGCTTGCCAGATGGTCACAAAAAGTGATCACATGGCCCTAGAACACTGCAACCGTTATAAATATGTGTCAGTTGCCAGGGCGTCTGAATTTTGACCACGTGACCATGGGAATGCTGCAAAGGTCATTAAGTGTGAAAAACAGTTTGTAAGTCAGTTTTTTCCCCATGCTATTGTAACCTTGAACGGTCATTAAATGAACAAGTCATGGACTGCCTGTATCTCACTTTTAGGTTTCTTCTGCTGGTTACTCATTGGATTTCCTTCTGTTGATACAAAAAAAAGGGAAAATGTCTTTGCACTGTTGTTTCTACAGGAAGATTTAACTACCTTTTCCTGCATCACCACCAAAACTAAAGATGCTTGAATCTCAGCTAAGGTTTATAGTTGCAATTCAAACCTAGCTAGACCTTCATACTACATTGAGTTTTAACACCTTCCCTGCAGTGCAGAATCTGGATACTCTGTATTGATCTGGATATATTCTTTTTGGGGGGGGGGGGGGGTGGGAGGGGGGGGGGGGGGGAAAAGCCATAGAGCCAGAAGGAAGGGGACAGAATGAAGCTCTGTGACCTCTGAACCATAATTGCTTGCATAACCCCTCTGGACAACTCTGCTGAAAGTCAGTGGAAGAAACTGTCAGGAAGGGAAGATAAATTTAAAGGCTTCCTGTTTTGCATATCTCCCGATAAGCTTAGAGACAGTCATTTTATTTAGTTTTCCTGTATTCAAGAGCAGTTCACTTTCATGCAGAAAAAGTATGTGAGGCCATTTTGGCTGATCTTTAATAGTCTCTGAGCTTTGTTGCCGGATACAGTCAGCCCCAGGCAAAATGCTGCTCTTCCAAAATCCATAGTGTGCACACTTACTACAACCACACAAACAGCAGTCAGTTTTGCACCTGGGATAGAATCACTTGTGCTACATTGGTAAGAACTGATGATTGCAGGGCATAGCTGGCACAGACTAGGGCAGGGGGGAAGCCTCCAGATCCAGAGAGAGCTGCAGGAAGCATAGTAAATGATATGTTTAAGCTTTAACAATGGTCTTTTTTTTTTAAAAAAAAAAAGAAGAATTGCTTCCACTTAATAAAAGCAACACTGGTAGCAATTTAGCTCCTGGGGTGCATGTGTCATACACAACAGCAATACTCTCTTCAGCCCCTTCCATCCCCAGGGGGGATGACTCACCCTGCCCAATACTAATGGGGTCTTAATGCAAAAATTATTTTCACTCAAGCCTAAGGCAACATCCTAACCACACCTTCCTCTATGGGAGACACACAACTATACAGAACATACCTCCAAAACCACTTTTCTCCTCAGCCTGATATGAAACAGAAAATGCAACGTTCGTTCACCACTCCCAATGGTAAGTTTTAGATGGACAATTTGTTGTGGTGTAGATTTCCTCAACTAATTTAGAATACAATTCTTTTAGAAATCCTACACAACTAGGAGACACTTGCGTGAGAATAATCTAGGATAGGGATAAGAATGCATGAATCTAAGAAGAAACACTGTAATTTACATCAGGTATCCCCAATCTCTGGTCTGTGGACTGACACCAGGCCACGGCATGCCAGAAACTGGGCCGTGCAAATGAGCAAAGCCTTCTCTGCGGGATGCAAACAGCACATGAAATCATATATAATCATATATCATCCAATATCTCAGGGGTTGCCACAAAGAAGATGGAGTCAAACTATTCTCCAAAGCACCTGAGGGTAGAACAAGAAGCAATGGGTGGAAACTAATCAAGGAGAGAAGCAACTTAGAACTAAGGAGAAATTTCCTGGCAGTTAGAACAATTAATAAGTGGAACAACTTGCCTGCAGAAGTTGTGAATGCTCCAACACTGGAAATTTTTAAGAAGATGTTGGATAACCATTTGTCTGAAGTGGTGTAGGGTTTCCTGCCTGGGCAGGGGGTTGGACTAGAAAACCTCCAAAGTCCCTTCCAACTCTGTTATTCTATTCTACTCTATATATTTCATGCCCCCTCCGGTCTACAGAAAAACCTCTTTCCACGGAACCAGTCCCTGGTGCTCAAAAGGTTGGGAACCACTGATGTACATCATCTAGTAAAATGCCCTAACAACCTTAAGAAGGCACTATACAAAGTTTCATACCGTTTCCCATCATACACTACTATACTACACCCATCACAGTCACTATTCCTCTTCTAGATAAGCAATGATGTGCAGAGCATCAAAAACATATAAGAAATAGTTAAGGCAAAGACAGGAGATAAGAAAAAGAAAAGAAAACAGCTAGAACTAAAACTTGCGCTGTGTATCCCAGTATGTTGATATCCTTGCAAACCATACTTGCTTCTATTGTGTTCACACACTTTCATACACTGTCTTTTGTTCTTTAAACTTCTCGCTTCTCTTTTCCTGAATCCCATCAGCTTGGTTTCCCCTTCCTCCCAATGTATTCATCCTTATTTCAAAAGTGTCCTGTGATCTGATGATCCCCATTCCATAAGATCAAATCATCTCAATGTTTTTATTTTATACTTTTGTTTTCAATCCACATTTCATACTCAATCTGTACCAATCTCTGTTAATTTTATTTATTTATTTATTTATTTGTATTCTGCCTTTATTATTTTTATGAAGAATGGAAGGTAGTAAGCATATCCAACAGAAGTTCCTCCTCGCCTACATTTCTTAAGCAGCCTATCCCCAAAAGTAATTTGATTCAAATTACTTTTATGTTTCTCCAGACTGGACTCATTTGCATAAAACAAAGTGGGCAGGAGGAACACACTTATGTCAACTCATTTTCACTTCTTTCAGAAAACATTCATTCCTTTAGTAGATCACATACAACTCATTATCTCCCTACCAGCATTGGCATGTCTTAAGATTTCTCTGTGCATATTCCCATCATTCAGAAACATTCTACAAATATACCCAAATTCCATCTATTTCTTCTAGTTTTCCCCCCATTCATGTATAATTTGCAATTGTTCATTTCTCTAACAAGACTACCCTGGATTTTGATACATTAATTTTCAGTTCCATATTTGTTCTTGTATTATACAATCTAACATTCAATGCAAATCATTCAATCAGCATTGCCTACATAAAGTACATGTACATTCATGTTTTCAACCAACACACTTCAAACGTCACCATAAACATATAAGGAATGTATTCAAAAGTACACTAAACAAGCAAGAAGACAGCAAACATCCTTGCCTTTTTCCCTGCTCAATGCTGAACCATTTGCTGTTGGTACCTCAGAAGTTATCTAGTCCAACCTCCTATTTAATGTACACATGTCACTAGAGCTTCTCTAACAGATGACCTCCAGACTTTCTTTGAAGACTCCAGCAAAGAACTCACCACTTCATATGGCAGACTGTCCCACTGATTCGGTCATGATATTTGTCTTGATGTCTAGCCTGAATTGCTTTCTAAGAGCCAGTGTGGTGCAGTGGTTAGAATGCAGTACTACAGGGTAATCCTGCTGACTGCAACTTCAAGCAGTTTGGCAGTTCGATTCCCACCAGCTCAAGGTTGATTCAGCCTTCCATCCTTCCAAGGTCGGTCAAATGAGAACCTTGATTGTTGGGAGCAATACGCTGACTCTGTAAACTGCTTAGAGAGGGCTGTAAAGCACTATGAAGTGGTATAGAAGTCTAAGTGCTATTGCTATTTCTTGTAATTTTATTCACTGGTCTAGATTTCTGCCCTCTAGAGCAATAGAGAATATGTTCAGTCCCTTGCCCATCTGATAAATCTTTTGAGATGTTTGAAAAATGCTACTGCATTGCCCTTCAGTTGTCTCTTCTATATGATAAATATCATTTGATTGTTTGTCATATGGCTAGGTTCCTTTACCATCCTGATAACCTTTAAACTTATTCAATTTGCCACAATCAATTTTTAATTCTCAGGTGTCCACAGTATTCCCAGGGAGGTACAGCCATGGCAGAGAAGAATGGAATGGTTATTTGTCTTTCTACCACCTTCATGGTCAATAAGCATACCCTGATCCTTTTCACATGTACAGTATCACTACCAAGCCAGCTCAGCTCATCCTATATTTATGTCTTCTGTTTTTCCTGTTCAGATGCAGAATTTACCTTTCTCCCTGTTAAATTCCGTTCCACTCCTATTTCACACTTACATGAAATCACAGGGCAAGGTCATTTATCAACACAGGGCTAGGTTGCTGTGGTCACCATCAGCCATTCAGACATGTCCAACACCTTCCACTCTATGGATCAGTATTCTCCATGCCCCTCTATCTTGTACCACCCCCTTCAGATTCACCATAATCATTCCAGTGTCATCCTTTATAGTGTTCAGTCAGTGGGTATTAAGGTGGCCCCTTCTCCTTTTTCCTCTGGTCACTCCCAACTTGACTGACTTTTCAAGTGATCAGCTTGCATGACATAGCCAAAGTACAATAGCCTTTGCAGGGCTAGGAATTATCAGTAAATAGATGGTAGTGATTTCGGCCTTGGGCTGAAATGATGTCATCAAGATACTATTCTAGTATTGAAGGTTTGCAAATCTGGATGGGAATAATAGGTTTAGACTCAATCCCAGATTGGTAGAATGGCCTTGGGTTCAGAAGTCATCCAATGCTGGATAAATAATATCTTTAGTTATGGATGGATATGCAATTGGCTTGTAACCTGAAGATCCTTCCTGATTAAGAACTCCTTCTTGATGAGCAGGTGGCAATTACAGTTAGGAGGGCGATGAGTATTTATGAGGAGGCCGAGAAAGAAGCAGGAGGAGATTTAGACATAAACAATCGACATTTGGCAGTGTTATGGTTTATTTCAGTTATGGCAGTTGAGTTCGGGTCCCAGAAATCTTGGAAAAGATTCAAAATTTCATACAGACACTGCCATAATGAACTCATCAATAGAAGGCTAACTAGAGGTGTCCATTGCAGTTTTTCTTTGTAAGAATCCACTGATTCTTACATTTCAACGCCTTCTTGAAGTCTTGTTTTTCTTCATTAGGCCCTGTAAGGAACATTCAACAAGTTCCTTCACACAAGTCTACCTTTTGTGCCAGTTACAACCTAGTGATGGGAAACTCTCCTAACAATTGCTCTTGCCTTAATCATCTCTTGGTTGGACTATTACTATGCAAACTGTAGGGCTGCTCTTGTAAAGAGTTTGGAAGCCACAACTGGTGCAGAATGCAGTGGCTCAAGTAGTCATGGGCATATCTCAATTTGCCCACCTCTTCAAGAACTACATGCATTGCCACTTAGGTTCTAGGTGCAATTCGATGTGCTGGTGGTCACCTTCAAGGACCTTCATGGAACATGAGTTGGCTATGGGAATTCTGACTTACAATTGTATCTGCCCAACCCCTAAGTTGTGGTAAGCACCCTCCCCACCATAGCACTTTGCTGAGGAAACCCCATCTTAACTCTTAAATCAATTGCTTTTCAGAAAATCCATTAACAGTTATTCCACCAGGCATTTGGTGGCTGAAATTTGTGATTCCCAACAGTAAAACGTATTGATCACTTCAGCCAGTGTTATATGTGTGAGTTGTATGATGTTGTTGATATATTTTGATTTTAGTGTACTTCTATGTTTTAGCTTGACCTATGAACTTTGGGATGTATAATCATTCAAAGTCCTTTGTGCTTGGAGTGGCTTTTAAGCACATGGAAGGGAGGCAGTCAATAAATAACCCATTCTTGGCAACATCATCTACGAAGGCACTTGATTACTTTCGGGGTTCTGTTTCTTCTCCTTATGTCTCCACCTTGAGTGGAAAAACTGACAAGAAAACCTACTTAGGCTCCCAGGATCTTCACCTTCAGAGGCTCTGTAACCTCTGGAGAGTCTTTCAAGGCTCTTCTGGTTATGACATTCACCTCTACGTTTTTGTTTTTGTTTTTTTGTTTATTCTTACACATGCTTTCCTTCCATCATCTACTATTTTTACTGCCTTTAGCAGACTCCAACAAAGAGCACAAAACCTTCTTTATTTGAAGCTTGTTTACTTTACTTATACAATGCCCCTAACAAAAAAGATACAACAAAGTTTTTTCCTCAGATTTATACATTTCTCCAAAATGTCAATGACGATCTTTTCATCAATTTTCATTTATAGAATCGGTTTCAATTTTATTTTTCAACGTATCTTTGCCAAACTAATTTTCAATATACTCCTTCCTTCATTTTAGTTTTATCCCAAATGATTTCATTACTTTATTTTTTAATTCAGTTGGTTCTATTGGAATCTTCTTGTTGAACCTCTTTCATCTATTTCCAAAACATGTTTTCAAATTTTACTAAAACTATTCTGCATTTCCTTTAGTCTAGTTTTAAATGTCTTTTGTTCTCCTTGAGTATCTTCTTTGAAACTATCTTTTTTTTTTGTTTTTATATACTAGATATCTTTCTCATCCTCGCTTTGGCAACAAACATTCTCTTTTATGGATTTTTTTTTTTTTGCATCCACAACTCTTTCACGTTTCATCAAGCATCTCTGCTTCCCATCAGCCCATACGTTTCTCTGATATTCTGTGACATCATTGTTTTCACACTCTCTCTGGCAGCTTCCACTTCTGTAGTATTTTTCTTACCTCCATAACTTATTCATTCTTTCAGGAATGTAGTCTTTCTTCTAATATCTGCTCATCCAGGTCTCATACTTTCTCTTCCAGTTTCTCTTTCTCCCTTTCCTTCCATTTTCTATTTTTCCAAGTCTCACCAAAAAAAATCCACTGTTCACATTCAGAATCTCTCTTTTTTATCCTACACTTTTTATCCTTAGTCTTGGATAAAAACAGCCAACTCATTCATGCCTTTTATTGGATATATTGGATCATTCTTCTGGCTTCAGTACTATGAATAGACTTAAACTACATATTTGAAACATGCAATTTTTTCCTAAGCAGTTTTTTATTAAACAATCACTATTCTCACTCATGCTTGGATCTCCAAAAGGCCCAATAATGTTGACTGTACATTCTCCTTTTGTACCCATTCATTCATGTCGTCTAACAGAATATTTTCCCCCTGAATCACATTTTGAATGTTACACAATTCTTCCCAGAATTAATTTCTGTTTCTTCCATTATCACTATTCATTAGAGCATTATATGCCTTGGTGGTACCTATTCCATCGGCAACTTTATCTGCTAGCAGTGAATGACAGTCAGCTTGAGCAACTTTTGGACACTTTGTCACAAGCACAACTGAAGCTCAATTTGACTCCAGTCTTTGGAAGAAGGAACATTAGTAATCTACACCACCTTGATACAGGGGTGAAATCCAGCAGGTTCTGACAGGTTCTGGAGAACCGGTAGCGGAAATTTTGAGTAGTTCAGAGAATCAGCAAATACCAACTTTGGCTGGCCCCAGAGTGGGGTGGGAATGGAGTTTTTGGAATATCCTTCCCCCAGGAGTGGGGAGGGAATGGAGATTTTGCAGTATCCTTCCCCTGGAGTGGGGAGGGAATGGAGATTTTGCAGTATCCTTCCCCTGCCACGCCCACCAAGCCACACCACACCCACCAAGCCATGCCCACAGAACTGGTAGTAAAAAAAATTGGATTTCACCACAGCCTTGATATTACTGCACTGGTAGCCAAAAATGAAAAGGATCTGCGAAGGCTAGTGCTGTACTAGAAATTAAAGACCACTGTGAAGAAAAATGGGAATAAAATTAAATATAATGAAGCCCAAACTACGGACAGCAGAGCGAGCCACCAGCCTCAGAACGCATTTATACGTTTCTCAAAAATATGTCCTTTTTGAAATGCTGGTACCTCCGAGCAGCTCGTTACAGAATGTAAATAAATGGGCCATTGGAGGGAACTCGGATATTTATTTTGGTTCCTTTTTTTGTCTAAAATAGATCAAGTAAACTTACTCATTCCTTTCTGGCCCACACCTACTTTCGTTCTGATCTTTTGTTCATATTGAAATGCCATGAAAAACATAGTGATTCCAGCCAGGTCCAAATTAGATGGACATGTTGCAACCAATGGATCAACAGTTGGTTGATCTGGAAAAAAAAGAGAGAGAGAGGACCCTATTCAGATCTGGCTTGATTACATACAATGTAAGTTCCCATCTGTCACTGCCCTTTCAAATTGTGCACTAAAGAGTTTGCACAGTCCACAATCTCATTTTCCCCCTTTCTCTCTCTCTCTTTGTATCACGGGGACATGCTCTGTAACTGAGATCACAGCTCCTGCTGAATAATTCAGGGAGCATCAGGTTTATTATAAATAACAGAGGCCAGAATTGGCATCTTTTCTGATCAGCAACAAGGCAGAGATCAATAACCAAACTTCTTATCCCAATTTCTCCTCAGTTTCTTCCCAAGTCCAGCTCTTATTCCATTGCCATCTCTCCTCCCCCCCACCCCCACCCCGCCACCGGTCATTTGCTATTCAGCAATCTGATCCCACACCCATCCCACGTTGGACTCGTGTTCTTTTCAACATCTAGCACCTCGAGTTCAGGGGCCTTCATCCATTGTCTTCACATCCAGCATCTGCTCTGAGCGGCTGCTCTGAGTGACCTCTTCCTGCCCTTGAAAAATCACCTCAGTTTAGTTACTGCATTACTGACCTCCGTCCCTTAATCCTCTCCTTCTCTGGCACAATACCACAAGGCAGACCCCTCATTCACAGATGAGATGGCAGTGGACTAGTTCACATGCTTGCTAAGCCCTTCCCTGCTGTCTCCCTTTCAAGAACCCATATCATGTTTTCTGGTATTTAGAAAGTAATGAGCACACAGCCCCAGTCCCTATCAGAGCCAGAGTGGTAATGCACATTCAAGATTAATGAAATTCAGTGATATTTCAGAACTGACAGGCCTATTTCTAGCAGTCTCAGAATTTATGTGCCTGCCAATGTACGGCAGCTGCTTTGAGGAGACTTCTGAATCTTCCTGCCCCCCCCTCCCACCCCAAAATGTGAATAGGGCTTCTTTAGAGCGAAACACTGCAGCCATTTTTCCTGCTAATGTGTTCATCACACCAGGTTTTTGAATTGGAATTGGAGAGGCCACCTTAAAAAGCACAACACAACATCCAGCATGAAAAATACCAAGTATTTGGGGGTGGGGGTGGGGGTGGGAGGATGCTAAACATTTTGTAGCAGAATGTGTGGGTGGAAGCCCAAGATATGATGGGACATGAACTTCCTAAACTAATGCAAATAGAAAAACATGGAGAGAAAAATGATTGGTCTAACGATTTTAAAGTAGCCAAAACCAAACCAACCCACACCTCTAATTCATAATTGACATTTATAATAAAAATGTAAAATGCTCAATCCATTATATCAGGGCTTATTTGAAAACCACCAGATTTCCTTTAGTTCAGTATGTTAATTATAATTGTGCAGGTTCCTTACTGTCATTCTTACATTATCTTTTTTTTTCTTGAAAGGTACACTAAAAGCTTATAAAACAAATTCATGTTAAAGTGTGCAAAATCCAAGAGCCATCTGCTTGTTTGTAATTCATTGGTTTTATACTGTGTTTCCTATTCTTTCCATTTTGATCTTACAATGCATTATTTTTTATTTAAAAAATTAAAAGCAAAAGCCACTAATTCTAGTTCTTCACAGGCAGAAGATTTTTTAAAAAGGGTGGGGGGAATAGCTTTACTGGTTTCTGAATACACATCAACAACACCTCTTTTTGTAAAAGGAGTCAAGACTTAATGTTTCATTTCCCCCCCCCCCCCCTGAGCAATCCCCCTAACACAGGCGAGTGCGAGCGAGGGAGCAAACACGCACTCACACATTGTAGACTTGCAAACATGAGGCCTTTTCTGGGCATTGCAGAGATGCCAAAAGAAAATGGAAGTTGCAGCTTAGAAGTTCCTCCACCAACTCCTTTTTTTTTGGCCTTCAAATTCCCCTTCAGTCAGCTTGAACTTTCTATCTGCAAACATTTGACATTTATTTCCCTACAGATTAACACAAGGGCTGCTTACATCAAGCAGTCCATAAATTCTTGTTGGCCTGTGTTTCAAATCTCAATCAAAGGCAAGCAAGCAAACAGCAGTTCTTCTGAAGAAGTTCACAGTAAAGACCCCATAAAAAGCCTAATGTTACTGCAGTTATGGATGGTAGCACAAAACAATAATTTAGGAGGCTATACGGGAAGAACCAAAATCAAGACAATTTTGGCCCTAGTTTGTTTGCTTCAAATTCCTTCAATGCATGAAATAGCAATTGTACCTAAAACCAGGACTATGTAAGACACTATGGATTGAAGAAGAATATGTTATTTCTATGCAGTTGGGTACTTGTTGGCCAGGAAATTAGTGTACAAAGACTGTAAAAAATTTTGCATCATCCCCCTCTATGATTTTTATGTATATATCCATCCCTTTTCCTTGAAGTTGCCCAGAACAATGTGCATGGCTGTTTTCCGCTATCTAATTTATCTCCACAGCAAGCTTATGGGAAAGGTTAAGCTGAAGGCACTTTCATACTGCCAATTTTCATTCCCTACTGTCTAGAAATACGTAGAGGCAAAACATGGTAATCTTTTCTTTATCTGAAGCTGAAATGCCTTGGGAGATAATAAGGAAACATCATTAATCAGGATTTGCTCTCAGCTACTTATTCTACAGCTGGTTCTGACAAAAACCCCTGTGCAAACAAAAGAGGAAGAAAATTGCTAGCGGTCTCTCTCCCTACTCTTAAGTTCTTGCTGACTACATTACATTCATTTCTCTATGTGAAATGATCCAACAGTTTGCTATGAGCGGAAGAGCTGCAAAGCCACCAAGCCACCACTCTGAAGTATGAAATATTAATAAGTGGCTGGTCCTGAGGAGCTGGGAGGCAGATAAGGCAAGAATTTCTAATAATGAAAAATGGATCAGGTCTTGCAGAACAAAATATCAGTTTTCTTCTGGTTTCAGCCAAAAACAAAACAAAACAAAACCCCACAAGATCCAAAGTGAAACAACATGGTGGAATTCCAGAGATTTGGAGGTGTTCCTGAACTGCTGCAAAAACACTTTCTATGGAGATGCCTTGAGAGCTGTAGATTTGCCCAAGAGAATTGAATTCTTCCATTCTGTCTCTTAACCAATAAAGTGTAGAGCACACTTGATTTCATAGACCATTCATCTTGAACATCCATTATTACCATAACTAATGTTATCCTTTGCCACTTCATTGGTTGCATTCTGAGGCCGCTCCAAACAGAAGCAATAATGAAGCACAACCTCCCTCATGTTTCTAGCCAAATGGGATTATTCCTCTGAAGGAACAACATCTCTCTGGTTGCTGTGTTATGGATTAGAATCGTGATGGTGAACCTATGGCACATGTGCCAGAGGTGGCACACAGAGCCCTCTCTGTGGGCATACGGGCTGTCGCCAGCTGCTCTTCTGGTTTCCGGCGCACACATGTGTGCTGGCCAGCTGGTCTTTGCATGTGCCGGAGTGCTGGAAATCCAAAGACTAGCTGGCTGGCGCACATGCATTGCACCGGAAATTGGAAGACCAGCTGGCCAGTGCACACATGCACACCGGCCAGCTGATCTTCGTGTTTCCGGGCTCTGGCGTGCACACACGTTCTAGTTTCGGCACTTGGCTCACCATCACTGGATTAGAATTACTGTATTTCTCCCATGCCATCACTTAGCTGGTAATTTGTTCACTTGCAAGCTTGATATAAAATAGAAGGCTATTAACTGGGTTTGCACCCCATCCTAGTCTAAGCTACAATGGGGTTGAAAGATTGGCATTCAGCATATTAATAGGAAACTAGCCACTGTCCTGGCAAATGGTGTGAATTAGGCTATCACGATAAGCCATTACATGATGTCTTAGCTGAAGAATAGCACATTATGGGACTACAATAATTGTGTTTTGCCACTTGGCTTAGAAGACTTCACATCATGAATGAAGTATGATGGGGCAGATAAGGGAGAGAAACATCTTTCTTCAACTCCGTGTAATCTGATTCTCCTTATTTTAGTTCACTTTATAGCATCATAATAAGAAATGTATGTATTGCTCTTCTTCCATTCTCAGTTTTACATGAATTAGATAAACAAGTGTCCTCCTCTTGCATCTAATCTGGCAAGAAGCAACCATTGTTAAGGTTTAAATAAGACAAGGGACTATACATGCAGGCCAAAGGCACAAAAACATTTTGTATTACTGTTGACTCATCCCAATAAAATGCCATTAGACGTTTAGAAGAACAGCAATAAAATTAGAACATAAAAATTAACATCAATTGGGGTGGGAGAGGGCGGGGTGGCAACTGAGGCCATAGATTTGGTCCTGATGTCACCATTGGCCAACTCCTGAGATTCTCATCTTTCTGTGAATTATTAGCAAATGCAGGAAGACTCAGTACATAAATGTACAACAAATTTCTGTGCTTTTGGATGCAAAATATGGCAGGAGCTTAACACATCCATAGTGAAATGAAGGGGAGCTGTTCAGGGATAATTAAAATACGACAGTAATAAGGCAGGAGAAGGAAGTGATTCTAATGGACTAGGGATAAAAATTGCCTGAATATCTCAAGCACTTCAGCACAAGATCTCTGAACAGAAACAGTCTTTCTTCTGACTCCAAGCTGCTATTTTACTAATGACTCATTATTATATTTATAGCTGATTGGGGAGAGGGAGATGTTTAAAAAGTCGTGATTTGTCACCTGTCTCTTGTTTCCCTCTCAGCAGACACTAAGGAGAGCTGTATTTATCCTCAAGAGCGGATGACACTAATAAGAATGCTGTTGTTCCAAGAAACTATTTTGCGTTTGGGTCTTGTCAACAGACATATTTGCTGATTTAAACCCAGCCTCTGTTTCCATGCATCCATATCATAAATCTGTGCCCAGATAATGATATTCCAGGCAGATCTTAGGAGAAAAATAACAGCAGTGATCCTTGGGGATGGTGATGATGAGGGCAGGGGTGGGGTCCAAATCCCGTCGCTACTGGTTCACTCGTGCGCATGCTAGCATGCGCATAGAGCGCTTCTGCACATGCGCAGAAGCATCTGGGAGGATGGGCAGAGCCTCCTGCCGCCGCTGCTGCTTCGCCCGATCCGGTGCGAACCGGTAGCAACCCACCACTGGATGAGGGTGACAGTCAAAACACTGGGCATGTATGCTAGCAGATTAGCTGAAAGAGACATTGCCTTCTTGTTGTGCAAGAAAGAAATTGTTACATCCATATTGCCAAGCTTCTTCTCTTCCCCCTTAGGCACTCACATTCTTTACTTCCCTACACTGCATATTCCACAGTTTGCTTATTTATTTCTACAGGACTCCAGCTGTCCTCATCATAAAACTTGCAGAACATTACAAATGAATGGCAAGCGAAAGAAACCAGGAGTCAGAAGAACTTCCTGATAATACATCTCAAACAAGTTCATAATGCCCATAGGGCTGTTTTACTGTATTTAGAATATAGAACATAGAAAAATAGAGTTGGAAGGGACCTTGGAGGTCTTCTAGTCCATCCCCTCTGCTCGAGCAGGAGACCCTATACAATTTGAGATAAATGGTTGTCCAGTTTCTTTTTGAAAGCCTCCAGTGATGGAGCACCCACAACTTCTGAAGGCAAGCTTTTCCACTGGTTGATTGCTCTCACAGTTGGGAAATTTCTCTTTAGTTCTAATTCTTTGTTGTACTCTTTTTAAAGCAAGATATTTGGGATAGTCTTCTTTTATGCTTATTTGACAGGTGAGACAGGTGGTCGGAAGGTATTATTGTGCAATAATTAGCCAGAATTCTGAAGAATTGTAGAAACTAAACATTCATACCAATGGAAGCTGGCTGATCACTTCTGTCTGGATTCTCCTGCTAGTTGAAGTATATCCAGGTAGAAGATATTACATAAACCTTCAGTTGTTAAGAGAATTTAAAATTGTAGCGTCCTGTGTTAAGACGCTAGCAAGAATTGCTGGGAAAGAGTAGACTTCAGCAACAACTGGTGGAGTCAGGCTTCCCAATCTTGATCTTAAATATACACATTTACCAAATAAGCCAGAATCTGAAGCAAGGATTGATCCACAGTTCAAGCATAATAAGCTGCAATGATTCAAGATGATGCATCAATCTGCATGTTTGATTATAAGGGATGTATATTCTAAAGATATTTGGCTTATTGTGCTGTTTGATCTGGATTAGTCTGTATATTCTGTTCAATGTGCAGAACTGATGCAGCCTCCCTTATCAGGAGGTGACTAAAGTTGAGCTTTTCCTACTGCTTTTCCCCAATAGTTCAGGAATACTTCACCTGCACTGCCACCCACTACAAGAAAAGATCTCCACAGAAGAGAAGCTGTAGGCCCATCAACCTCAGATATAAAGAAAAGATCAAGGCTGCAGCCTAGAAACTCAACAATTGTATCTATCTTATTATCATAGAATCATAGAATCATTGCTATTAGCACTGCTATTTCCTTGAGCCCATGTTATTTGAACTACATGTATATGAGAGCCAGGAAGAAATTGACAAGAGTTCTTTTAGCCTGAAAGGCAGTTCATAAGGAAGGGCATGGGATAAAACCTGAGGAAAATTGTTTAGTGCTCCCTGCAACCATTCCAATGTGCTGATGGTTTGTCATTTGGGCTATTTCTGGGCATATAACTACAGAAACAATCTTTTAGAAGACTATAGTAGTAAGTCCATGTCCAAAGATAACCTAGCTGACAGATTGGTGGAACAAAGCAGGAGATCACCAAAATCTAGTTTCTTTCCCAGTTCACCCATCATACACACTCCACCAATCTTTCAGCAGATTATTTCAGATGTGGTTTTAACAACTGTTGTCCAGAATAGGGCTCCCCAAGCTCCCACTCCACAGCCTACTGCCAGGCCACAACCTATTAGGAACTGGGCTGCCACAAGCGGTGGGCAAGTGTGCACACATGTGAAGCTGCATTTGTGCATGTGAAGCCATGCCCTCCCTTTTGCTGCCACCGGCGCCACCGCCAATCCACAGAGCCAAAAAGATTGGGGACTACTGGTCCAGAAGACCACTAGAGCTGTTTCATAAATAGCCTGACTCAGTGGTGAAATCCAAATTTTTTAACTACTGGTTCTGTGGGCGTGGCTTGGTGGGCCTGGCGTGGTGGGCATGGCAGAAGAAGAATACTGTAAAATCTCCATTCCCACCCCATTCCAGGGGAAGGATACTGCAAAATCCCCATTCCCTCCCCACTCCTGGGGGAAGGATATTGCAAAATCTCCATTCCCACCCCACTCAGGGGCCAGCCAGAGGTGGTATTTGCCGGTTCTCCAAACTACTCAAAATTTCCGCTACCGGTTTGCCGAACTGCTCAAAATTTCCGCTACCGGTTCTCCAGAACCTGTCAGAACCAGCAAATACCACCTCTGGCTGGCCCCAGAATGGGATAGGAATGGAGATTTTGCAATATCCTTCCTTGAGGAGTGGGGAGGGAATGGGGATTTTGCAGTATCCTTCCTCTGCCATGCCCACCAAGCCACGCCCACCAAGCCACCCCATGCCCACCAAGCCACCCCCACAGAACTGGGAGTAAAAAAATTTGAATTCTACCACTGTTTACAATGGGCATAATTTGTGGAGCATGCTGCCAGTGCTACAATCAGTCACCTGTAACAGGAGGGATCAGTTTAGCATCTCATAGCCATCTTAGTTTGTTAACATCTGGGACATCTCCTCACACCCAATCTTTGTGCACTGTTCTCCAGAGCCATCCTGTTTGGGAGCAAGGGGAGATTCCAAACCTTTCAAATTGAGTTCTCCCTTATACCCACCAGATCTCCGAGCTGATCCCTGTCTTGGGAGCCTGGATCAGCCTGAATAGAGCTGAACATCAGTGGCAGCAAGGATGGGAAATATATGGTGAAGCAAGTGAAAGAACTGGTTCTTTCTTTGTTTTCTGCTGTCAGTGATTCAGTCTGATCTAGATTTCTGAGATGAGGAGAGCTTAAAAGAACAAGCATGAAAGGCGCCTCTTCTACCTCTTTTGTTTAGTTTCAAGGTTTGCAAAGATGGCAGTTGAAAAAGGGGGTGAATGGCTGGATCTCTGGGTCTGCGACTGGCAGCAGTGCTGTGGCTGATAGGTGACTTTCCTGCCACCTGGAGACTTTTTAGAAGCTGGAGAAAGTACGATTTTCTCTGCATGAGATATCGGGACACTGCCCTCAAGCTATAAGCCAGAATAGAGGGGACTTGACTTAATAATGGAGACAGCAAAATCTATGCTAGTTTAATTTTCCACTGGTCACAGATAGAAAAACATTTTTTAAAACAAAGCCATAGGGAACAGCTCTGAACTTTTTTCATTCTTCCTTCCTCATATTGCTTTTTCTTTTTTTTTAAAAAAATAGGTATAATAGGTTCTTCTTTCTCAGAAAACAATTAGATAAGGAACTGTGGAACCCGATGAGGACAACAGGCAAGAGAAAATGTCCACATAGGGAAAAAAGAAAACAACCATTTCTCTGGTCAGTCAGTTTTGGCAAGTAACAACCCGCTGAATTTCCTTAATGCAGCAACACCACAAAAAGGAACAGTTCGATGAAAAATTAGTGTAGACCCCGTAAACCAATACGACGCAAATCTGAATTGACATGAGATAGTGTATATACAAGTCAGAAAGTCCTTGGGAAACAGCAGAAGTGCTATTTGATGCCTATGAAAAAGTAATTCAGGGAACTAATCATAACTAATGGGGATATAAAATGGAATGGGCATGGATGAAGGCCGGGTGCAGATGGTTATACTAGGCATGAGCAAGCAAGCCAATAGAAGGCAAAAGTGTGCCATGAAATAAAAACAAAGCTGCATAAACAAATATTACAAAAGTAAAATATAGCAAGGATTACACATGCATGATAGGATGAATTCCACCAGTGAAATTCATGAGTATGATACCTATACTTTGAGTACAAAGGAACCAGCAAGACAAAAGAGGAGGTGATGCCTGTCTTAACCAAGGTCTACTGGGCTGAAAGTAGCACAAGTGTTGAAAGCCATCAGGAAGGATATTTTGCTAGGAGAGATACTTTCAGCAGGCAGAAGCATTAAAAAAAAAACCTATGTGATGGGAGATTTCAGCTACAAAAACATTCAGTGGAAGACAAATCCTGCTAAACAGCATGTCAGATAAATTCGTGGTGATCATTTTCTCACACAAATGAAAGCAAATATATGTGTCCCAGGATAATGTTGCAGGATCCTATCTGAGTCAGTCATGGGGACCAGAGATTTGGTCTTCTGAGTTTTTGGATTCATGCTGAAGTTCAACATCAGGGAACGTCTCTCCACACATTCTGGTAGAGAGAAGTTCCCTGAGGATGGGCTTCAAAACGAGTCCGAAAGCTCAGAAGACTAAACTTCTGGTCCCCGTGACTGACTCAGATAGGATCCTGCATAATTTTCTCTTTCAAAAGATTTAGGCACTAGGGGATCTGTTTCCTACGACTTGATCCTTAAGAACAAGGAAGAGTTAGTTGAAGATATTTGAAGTGGAAGGGACTTTGGGTGCAAAGCTCCACGCATTGTAGAGTTGTTGATTGTAAAAACAAAAAAGGAAATTGAGAACATAATAGCGTGCTCTTAGACATTTCAATGAAAAAGAAAACTAAGAGACTTCTAAGAAACCAGAGGGTTGAATAGGCAGTGTGTGAAGGAAATGAAACTAAAGAAAAATGCTTGTTGGACATGGAAGAAAGTGTTAATTACCAAGGAAGCCAACAAAGCTTCACCTCAAAAAATGCAGAAATGAGGTCAGGAAAAGACAGAAAATGAGCTAAGGCTAGTAGAGAAGAAAAATTCATTAAGAATGCCTTATTCAAATGTCAACATCTAAAAGAAGACAAACTAGACAAGGTATTCGTTGCTTATTCCAAATAGAGAAGTCTTAATCAAGGCTTCTGATGACCAAGAGAAGATATGACCACGAAAAAGCAGAGAAACTCAATTCTTATTTTCCTTTGTCTTCACAGCCAAGAAAATGAAGATTTGAGTAGTATAAACTGGGAACGAGCACAACAGGGGAGGATGTAGGTCAACAAGGATGTGGTAAAAGAACTTCTTGGTAATTTGAATGCCTTCACATCCCCAGGCCTTGATGAAATGCGCCCTAAATACGAAAGGAACTTGTTGAAGAATTGTCAGAACCTTTGTCAGTTATCTTCAAGGAAAACTGTGTCAAAGAATTGAAGAAGAACCAATGTGATTCCTCTCTTCAAGAAACAAAAAAGAAAAAGAAAATCCAAATAGAGAAAATAATGAAGCAAACTAGTAGTTACCATGGGGAAGACAATGCCGTGATTTTTAAGAGTCAACGTGGCTTTGTTAAAAACAAATCATGTGAAAAAGTTTCATCTCCTTCTTTGACAGAGCAATTATATTAGTAGAGAAGGGGAAATGCTATGAATGTACTCTACCTTGATTACAGCAAAGATTTTGATGAGTTTTTATTGACAACCTGTTAAAATGTTTTAAATAACAAATAAAACTATTTATAAACTATTATTAAATTAAATAGATAACATTTAAATAAGTGTGTTTTAAGACACCAGGTTAGAAAGAGGGAGACCGTGAGTTGTAGTCCTGCATTAACCATGAAAGCCAGGTGGGTGACTTTGGGCCAATCGTTCTCTCTGAGCCCAACCCACCTCACAGGGCTGTTGTGGATAAATAGGAGGAGGAAGGTGTGTTGGATAAGTTTGCCACTTTGAATTAATTGTAAAAAACAATAAAGGCAGGATTCAAATAAATAAATAATAACATAAATATGGTTAAGCCCACAGCTGGCTGGTCAATTGCACTGAGAGAGTTTGCCCTGATGGTTCTATATTGTTGGGACTGCAATAATTGCATGTATCTATCATAGGGCAGGTATTATTAAACGCTTTTATTAATGAACTGAATAATGGAGTTGATGAGGGTTCTGGTCAACACCCAGGATGACATAATAAGATTGCAATCTTGTCTACTCTGGACAAGTTAGGAAGATTAAAGTAAGAAGAATAAAATGCCCTTCACCAGAAAAGAATTACTATTTGTTTTTCTGCCAAACAACCAGCAGGAAATCATACCTGTATTTCTTACAAATTTATGGCTATTGGTATGATTTCTGAAGGCTACAAGGCAGGGGTGGACCGGTTCGGGCGAACTGCTAGGCATCAGTTCACCGAACCGGTAGTAATTACCCCTCCTTGGCCCCACCCACACCCGGCCAGTCGCTGTTCACCTGTTCCGGCTGCTCAATATTCCACAGAATTCAATATTAAATGCAGCAGAGAGAATGCTAACTTTTCTCCCTCTATTCACAACAAAGCTGCTGCAGCCTGTCCCTTTTAAGGTAGTCCCCAGGAGGGAGGGGGAGGGGGGGAGCAGCTGGAATGGAGCCATTTTTGTGAAAGGCAGGAAAATGGGGAAGGGGATTTTCCTGCCTGTCATCCATTTCTCAATCTCAGCCCAGACTGTGGGAAGGATGGTAGGCAGGAATATTCCCCTCCCCATTTTCCTGCCATTCGTGACAAGGAGTGGCTGGGAGGGGAGGGGTCGGTGAGGAGCCCCTCGGTGTGAGTGATGTCAAGTCAGCCATGCCCACCTGGTCACATAACCTCCCCCAACAAGCCACACCCACAGAACTGGTAGGGGAAATTTTTTAATTCCACCCCTGGTACAGAGCCAATCCAAAAAGGGCTTAGGACCACATGCAGCATTGCAGGCTACTGCTTCAGGGGAAACTGTAAGCAGTAGATCGCACAGCTCAATTAGGTATTCCAGCAGGCAAGCAGTACATCTGATCCCAGGGATTGCATGCAGCACCAGGTAATGAGTTGGAGGCTACAAACACATACATATATGTGTCAGCACATGTCTGTGTACAGACCAAAAGATCTTTGTTGATTATAGTGTAATGACTGAGAACAGGCCTTAGAAACAAGTGCCATCGTGCTTCTCCCTTTAAATAACACCTTTGATGTGGATAAAGCTCAAACCTTTATCCCACAAAGAAAAGTTATCCTCCTTCCTCCTGGGAAAGGAACTCCCTGAGACCCAAGAGGAATAAAGTCCACTTGAGGATAAGAGATGAATTAAAATTTCAAATCCCCAGAATGTTCCCCATTAAAAATGCAAATTATTCATTTCTGGCTCTGCAAAGACTAAAACAACAACCAAATCCAGACACGGTGGCTGCATTTTCATAAGAGAGCTAACTATAATCTACCGTATTTTCTGGCGTATAAGACTACTTTTTAACACAGGAAAATCCTCTCAAAAGTCGGGGTCGTCTTATACGCCGTGTATAAGCCTACCAATGCTCCGACTTCCCCAGCTGACCCCCAGTGATAGTGAGCCCCAGCTGTCTGGGGAAGTTGGAGCGTCGGTAATATCCACCTGGATGCCTGGGATGGTGGGGGAAGCTTCGCGCAGCAACCAGCTGGGTCCAGCACTCAGCGGCATGCAGCCTTGATGAGATCGCACAGCTTCCTGAATCTGAGTTGCCGGCGCTGACCAATGACGCTACGGGAGTGCCAACAACATTGAGGGGTAGTCTTATACGGCGAGTATAGCCTGAACCCTATATTTTAATAGGAAAAGTAGGGGGTCGTCTTATACGCCCAGTCGTCTTATACACCGGAAAATATGGTAGTTTGTGGCTCAGTGAATGGGCTATCATATCTGGCCTGCATAAATCCAGATGACCATTAAATGGTGACCCAGAGATACAGAAAACTAAAATGCCTTGCTACTGTCCAATGATCATTCAGATTGTTATAGTTCAGACATAGCATAGACCATAGTAGTATGGTAACCCAAACTAGGTGGGGTGACTAGTTTGGTATGTCATACAAACTCAACTGCAGATGGATTGTGAAAGGCTGCATTTAAATGATCCATGAATAAATATGTATGAAAGTAACCATTGTTTATTTTTTCTACTCCCAAATCAATAGGCATAATTGAATAACTAGATATGGAAGAGTAAGAAAATCAAATTAAGTCTCTAGTTATATACTCATAATTTACTGATCAGGTTTGCACAACATAGCCATGATTAATATAACCATACACCATGGTTTCCAGACCACAATGATTGGGTTGACACAACATGGTACGCCAAAACCAACAAATCATATGTGGCTGTAAACTAGTGCTTTTTTCAATTTTTTTCAAAAAAAAAAGAAAAAAGAAAATTCTTCTTTTGATAATCACCAGTTATCAGGCCCTGATGGCACCCACACAAGGATTAAGAAGTTTAAATCTGAGATTGTGCACCTTTGCACTAAAATATCTAACCTGTCTCTACACTCAGCCTCTGTAATTGAGAAATGTAAGGCGGCCAACATACCTGTAGCTTCAATTTTTAAGGAGGAGCCATGGAGAGATCCAGAAAATTCAAGGCTTGTCAGCTGAGCATCTGTTCTAGGGAAGATAGTGGAAACTGTCATTAAAGTTAAATTTACCAATCATCTGGAGATACAGGCCTTGTTCAAGTATGTCCAATGTGGCTTCACTTAGGGAAGGTCCCGCCTAGTCTATTTACTGGAGTTTTTAAGGATATTAATCAATATTTTATGTTGTTAAACACATTCCTCTCAATAAACAAAGTTTGTATGTTACCATCATTTAACACGTGCCATTTACAGAAATCTTGACATCGTGTTTCTTTTTCAGTCTGCTGTCTTAACCTGTAACATGATTTCTTACATTAAATAATGGGATAGGACCTTCCCCAACTGTGCCTTTTCTGTAGCCATACTGAAAACAGTTCGGTAAAATGAGGGCCCAAATTGTTGGGGACCAATATGCTGACTCTGTAAACTGCTTTAAAGAGTGCTGTTAAGCACTATGAAGCGGTATATAAACCTAAGTGCTATTGTTATTGCTATTGCTTTCTAGAATGAAGAGAGAACTGAAGGAGTGCTCTTGTATCTATCAGAGTAATGCTAAATGCTTCCAAAGTTTTATCGTTCAGGAAGGTCTATTCCACCTCATGCTCAACCACAATAAAGGGACACAGACAGATTTTAACAATTAACCAAGGTGGCATTAATGAGGGCACTTTTACATAGCTTCCAAGCTCGGCTTGCCAAGTAAAGCAAGGATGCTTTTAATTAAACAGTAAAGGTGGCAATAGCTGTATTACTTGCATGCCAGCAGTGGCATTCTGATTATTTTTTAAAATAACTATGTATTGTATGTTTCTATGGTTTATTGTGCCTCAGCATGTTCACCAAAGTTTCCCAAAGTAGCAAATAACTGCTCTCACTGGTCTTCTCAGTGCCTCCTTATCTTGCCTCTGGATTGTCTCCGAGGGCAAAGTCTACAAAGGAAGTGCTTCAACAAAACACTCAAGAAAAGACAGGATACCATAACCTGTTTGTAGCCATATCCATTAAATGCATTAACGCACCCAATGGGTGTTTCACGGAATTGTGATTTGGAACGATTAAATAACTAGCGGTTTCCATTTGAGCAGATAATTCCTGCAGGTCTTGCTCAGGGGTCTCAGGAAGAGTCATAGTGGAATAAATTCAGCAATTTACAAGCTGGATAGAAATGTTCCTAATGTTCCCTTTACAATGAAAAGGCTAACCTTTTTCAGTCCAAGTGCTCAAAGCGTGCACGCAAACCCCCAAAATGCAATGTGTGTGTGGGCCCTGTGCATGTGCCCTGCCCCCATGCATGCACACAGCCCCATGCGCCCTCTTCCTTGCACATGTGCCACCGCCCCCATGCATGCACCCCCGCCCCCCCACATGCACCCCTCCGCCCGTACATGTGTGCTTGGGGGCCCCACATGCGCCCCACACATTAGCGTGCAGCCCCCCACATGCGCCCCGCCCCCACACATGCATGACAGAGATTCGAAGACCAGCTGGCTGGTGGGAGGCACGCGCACATGCATGGCAGAGCAAAACTGGGGCAACGGCTCATGTGCACACAGAGAGGGCTCTGCGTGCCACCTCTGGCCCGCGTGCCATAGGTTTGCCACCACTGCTTTAGATGGTCTAATTGTAGTATTTCAGCATGGAGTATATAACTATGGTGATTTATCTGTTCTCCTCCTCACTCCCTCCAATTCGATGCTGGTCCATCTTTTCCTATTGTTTCAAACGGCCATTTCCAACCAACTGAGAAAAAGAATGTATAATGAAGACTTTTAAAACCATGGCACCATCATGGATACTAAAATCAAATGGGGATTGCTGCTTGCAAAACAACGTGACTCTGAAATAGATACCATTTGGTGCATAAAAAAGAGAAATAAACATTTTCAGTAAAAATGCCATAATAATACAAGTCTCCAAAAATATGTACAAGCCAAGCCAAATACCCTGATTATATAAAAAAGAAAAAGAAAAGAAAAAGAAATTATGTGATGAGCAGCCAACTTTGGGGACGTTTGCTGATGGAAGTCATTGAAAGCTCTGATGGATTGTAAAAACTTGGACTTCCATCCTGGTGGCATTGCTGGAGAGAACAGAGCTTGGATCACACTTGTTTTGCTTGGGAAAATGACAGCATCCATCCCTGATATTTCCAGTTAGTCATACGGAACCTGGGATAGAAGAGACTGATGTGAGAGCCATTGGAAGTCAGAGCGTGATCAAAGCACCCTGATAGGCAAATAAGCCAACCAGACCTCATCAGGTAGGTCTATAGTGTCACAGGTATTTCCAGGCAGACTCTGTGATAGGGAGGAGTCCCACTCCTTTGTTTACCCACCCACGTTCTTTTGCTTCCCTCAGCACTTGTTCAAACATGCCACACGGTTTGGTGAGGCTGTTTTCGCAGACTGCCTGAAGGACCCGCTCACCTCAGAATCTTCTGAATACTTAGAAGATTTATCAACAGTTGCACATTCAAGAGAACCTCGTATTCCAGTCTTGCCTGGCACATTTATGGGCCTCTTGTTATTCCCTGGGTCTATTTATTTGTTTGATTTGTATCCTGCTTTTATCGAGAAACCCAAGATATAGCAGCACTCTCCTCTTCTATTTTTCTTCAGCCAAACCTAGCTCACCAGGGGGTGTTATGAGGAGAAACAGAAGGAAGGTATTCCACTTATGTTGCCTTGAACCTATAATTATGGTAAACCGTTTGCTCTAAAACAAATAAATAAGATGAGCAACATTTCTGGGTGGGAGGTTGGATGACTGGTGCAGGACTGGTCCAAAGTCACCCAGTGAGCTTCTTTGGCTGAAAGTGGGCTAAAAAACAATGGCTTATTGAAGGAAGCATTTTTAGTCCATAATTATTGTTGCAATGAAGCTTGCTATGCTGACTTTTTAACCAGGAATACCCAGTCTGTTCATCCCTGAGAACTGAAGGCGATGACCAATTCCTGTGAGGCGCACATTCATTTTCCATTCCATCCTCCTCATCCGCAAGTCCTCCCATGATGCTACAACCTGGCTGGACAAGAAGATGCCTGAGGGTGCCTAACCTTGTGTACCCTGTTGTGGCAGCCATACTGTACCTCCACCAATCTGCCTGAAGGCTACAACTCGACAAATGTGAGTTGGGAAGAGGATGATGGCATCAGCATGGGAATAAGGAGCTTTGGGGGAACCACAGCAGTCTAGCTTTCCCAGGAGAACACTGAGGAACAAACAGTAGCCATTCCTTAAATACTATACATTTAAGCTTAGACAGAGATGTTTCATACTCTGGCTAAGTCATTCATCATGCAGATCCAGGGTTTCTTTTACTTTGTGTTCCTAACTCATCTGCAACTGGCTTCACTCACACTTAGTGTGATAAGCCATCAATCATGACTTATACACCACACTGTATAACTTCACATGAAAGCCAAGCCCCAAAACAGCACATTGTGGGTTAACACAAAAAATAACAACCTCCTCTCCTTTTTACGTTCTGTGTTGGCACTTTATGTTGCAACAGTTAAAATGCATAGACTTTGGTGAAAAATTTACAAATATGATAAAGGCAATTTACACACACCAGAGAGCTAAAGTGATGGTGAATGGAGACGTGACAGAAAATGTTAATATAAAAAAAGGAACGAGACAAGGCTGTCCACTATCTCCATGACTATTCATATCAATACTAGAAGTCTTAATCAGAAGTATTAGACAAGATCCAGAAATACAAGGAATGGAAATCAAAAAAGAAATTACAAGCATTCGCAGATTATTTAGTTTTTATATTAGAAGAACCACTAGAAACCATGTTCTGTGGCCATTAAGCCACTTCATTTATAATTTCCCTTCCTCCCTATTAAGATATGGGATTTAAAGACATGCATCTGATGAACTGAACTTTAGTCAGCTCTGAAGATTATGCTGTAAGAAGCCTGATCATCCTCAAGGAGTTTATCCTTTTGTTTCATCCTGTCTTACAGAATTTACTTGGCTACCCCCTTTGGAAAGGGTTGGCATCTCAGAAGTGAGTGTACTTTATTCTATGTCCCTACCTACACACTGTGCAATTTATGTAGCACAGTGGAGCTCTCATGCTTCTTGTGGGGGAAAAAATTTGTGCAAAAAAAAAGCCACCACATGGTCATTGGCCTGTCATGTATCATCAAAGAAGAAGTAGTTAACTACACTTCAGCTTTGCTTACACAAAGAAACAGTGCTGCAACCATACAATCAAGAGTCCATTAACAAGCTTCTTACAAAGAAAAGGAAGCAGTTGGAAATGGAGACCCATGTTTGTGTGGGAGGGAGGGAGGGAGGGAGAGAATTCCATGAAGTAACACTTTAAAAGAAGTTCTGTCTAGGTTAAATAGGTCACTTTGACAGCTATACAGCCCAGACACATGAGAACTATGGATGGAGAAAAGGGATAGTACTTAACATTGAAACAAGTGCAAAAGGGATCCATACAGATTATGGGGTTACATAACTTAGTAATCCTTAACTGTTTAAGTAGACCAGCTTTAATACTCCTATACTGACAAAACTGAAGAGACTTGGATGTCAAAGGTCATGACAAAAGTAAACAAGAGAGTGGCCCAGTTTGTGTCACACAGCATTCCTTCTTTCAAATCAGATCAGGAATTGTTCGGAAGACTTTGTAGAAAACTCCCAAGAGCCCGTTGCTTCCCCCCAAAATAGCCAAGTCTAGATCATGAAGTTCTACAGAAGATACCTATCAAGATACCAGCAAAGCTCATAAAGTGTTCTCTTTGCCCTGGAAGTAAAATTGCACTGCTTGCAGTTTCTACTGCCCAATGCAACCATCCCCAACCTGACCTCTTGCAGACTCAGCCTTCTCCAAACTGGTGCCCCTGTTTGAACGATAAAGCTCATCATCCACAGCTATGTCGGTTAGCAGTAATCAATGGATCCAGAGTGAGCCAAGTGGGAGGAGGCCGGGTTGATTGTTCTCCTGCTATTAGTTTGGACCAGATATCAACCTCCTGTGAATAATACGGGAAAGCAGCTGGAATCCTTATGTGCTTGGGCTGAATTGCTCAAAGGTGGCCTGAGCTCATAATCTTTCTGCTAAGAGTGACTACGGGGAAGATCATCTCTGCTGGAAGCTAATCCTCAGAAAAGAAGACGAAATTATTTCCATTAAAAAATGAAAAATGTAAATACCACATAATACCATCCATCTAATACTTTGCGGGAGAAGGGTGGGAGGGAGAGAATCTCTTTAGCCCAGAATTGTTAAAATGTGCAAATTAGTCAACTGTTTCTCTCAGCCTATTTCCCAAATGAAAAAAAAAAAAGGGGGGGGGGAGCTGGACAAAAGAAATTGGTAAAGAAAGTGCTTTTTGAAGGCACAGTAAGCAAAGAGCTGGAGTAACCCAGTGAAGAAAAACAAAAGAGCCATCTTACACACAGGAATAGATCCTGGGTGTAATGAGACTCCTACCCAAATAGACATTTATCAAGGGAATTCATCAAATAAACCTCTGTCTTCAAAGAGGTTTATTTGCTTGGGGAGGTGTCTGTGGAGATTCTCAATCATCCAGGTCATAATTGTCTCAAACTCAAAGGTGCTTTTTCAAAAGGTAACTGGACTGTTTTTTTTTCCCCTTGAGGAACAAGAACAAAACACTACGTTTCTCATCCAAGAAACTTCACAACCCAGTTCTTGCAGCAGTTCCAAAAGGATTCCACAACCAACTGCTCTCTGATTCAGGTGACCCTGAGGGCAAGAGAGCGCTAACGACCAGATGACTGCAAAGAAACACAATCCTTCCAACCCACCCACCCAGGGGTGAAATCCAGCAGGTTCTGACAGGTTCTGGAGAACTGGAAGTGGAAATTTTGAGTAGTTCAAGGAACTGGCAAATACCACCTCTGGCTGGCCCCAGAGTGGGGTGGGAATGGAGATTTTGCAATATCCTTCCCCAAGGGGTGGGGAGGGAATGGAGATTTTGCAGTATCCTTCCTCTGCCACGCCCACCAAGCCACGCCCACCAAGCACCGCCAACAGAACCAGTAGTAAAAAAAATTGGATTTCACCACTGCACCCACCCCTCCATCTGGTCAGAACCTATCCTTCCATCACCCCACCCGCCGTCACAACTGATGATGAGAAACAAAACATTTTCGTTCTTCTTTCTCAAAGAAAAACAAACAGTCCAGTTGCCTTCTGAAAAAGCACTTTTGAGTTTGCTTGGGGAGAGTTTATTAAGAGATGTAGGTTGATAGTGCACAGACCCAGAACACAAAGAGATCAAGTTATCCACACTCTTTTTGCCTCTGAACTAAGACCCTGAAAGGTTTTCCTCCAATGTTTGCATTGCTGTATCTCTTTTGATTAGAGCAGTGTTGTTGTTTTTTTAACTTTGGCAGCTTGAAGATGTGTGGCCTTCCATTTCCCACTGGCTGAGGAATTCTGGGAGCGGAAGTCCACATCAAGCAGCCAAGACTGAGAAACATTGAATTACAGCAAGTATCTCCAACCAAAGGAAGAGCATAGCCCATTGCTGGTGATATAACTGCAACCTAAAATAGATGTCACGAAACCATGGGTCAACCTTATGTCCTCTCCAAGGCTTTCTAAATGGTCCCAGCTTTCTCCTCCATCTGCTACTTAATTTCAGTAAATAAATGAGATTAATTCAGTTGTTTAAAAAATGAAAACGGATTGGCCAGAAGGAATCAATTGACTTTCTAAAGAGTCTATAGGTTTTAAGGGAGAGGGATACAGATGACAAGCCCTTTTTTTCCTAGCTTGTTTTTTTCTGCACTAGTCCCCAACGGTGGCCTTTGGTTCAAAAAAGATAGCACACCCATCCTTTATATCAGAAATTAGCACTTTTCTTCACTGGGATGGCATACTTTTTTGTTGTTGTTAGTTGCGAAGTCGTGTCTGACCCATCGTGACCCCATGGACAACGTTCTTCCAGGCCTTCCTGTCCTCTACCTCTGGAGTCCATTTAAGCTCACGCCTACTGTTCAGTGACTCCATCCAGCCACCTCGTTCTCTGTCGTCCCCTTCTTCTTTTGCCCTCAATCTTTTCCAGCATTAGGCTCTTCTCCAGTGAGTCCTTCCTTCTCATTAGGCAGCCAAAGTATTTGAGTTTCATCTTCAGGATCTGGCCTTCTAAAGAGCAGTCAGGGTTGATCTCCTCTAAGGCTGACCAGTTTGATCGCCTTGCAGTCCAAGGGACTTGCAGGAGTCTTCTCCAGCACCATGGTTCAAAGGCCTCAATTCTTTGGCGCTCAGCCTTTTTTATGGTCCAACTTTCACAGCCATACATTGCAACTGGGAAAACCATAGCCTTGACTATACGCACTTTTGTTGTCAGGGTGATGTCTCTGCTTTTTAGTATGCTATCTAGATTTGCCATAGCTTTCCTCCCCAGGAGCAAGCGTCTTTTAATTTCTTGGCTGCAGTTCCCATCTGCAGTGATCTTGGAGCCCAGTAAAATAAAATCTGTCAGTACCTCCATTTCTTCCCCATCTATTTGCCAGGAATTGAGAGGGCCGGTTCCATGATCTTAGTTTTCTTAATGTTGAGTTTCAAGCCAACTTTTGTACTCTTCTTTTTCACCCGCATCAAGAGGCTCTTTAGTTCCTCTTCACTTTCTGCCATTAGAGTGGTATGATCTGCATATCTGAGGTTGTTGATATTTCTACCGGCAATCTTAATTCCAACTTTTGATTCATATAGCCCCGCCTTTCTCATGATGTGCTCTGCATATAAGTTAAATAGGCAGGGCGAGAGTATACAGCCTTGCCGGACTCCTTTCCCAATTTTGAACCAATCAGCGGTTCCATGTCCAGTTCTCACTGTTGCTTCTTGACCCGCATATAGGTTTCTCAAGAGACAAATAAGATGATCTGGTACTCCCATCTCTTTAAGAACTTGACACAATTTGTTGTGATCCACACAATCAAAGGCTGATTGATGCAGAACAAATGAAGCAGAACTTTTTTAAAAGTTCTTTTTAAGAACTTTTTTAAAAGGCATACTTTTTAGCCAACTATAATTTCAGCTGTTAATATGTGACACTATAAGATGTGTCACCCAAGAGGATGGTCTTTATTGGGGGTGCTTTTCTCCTACTGTTTGGTTGGTTGGTTTCGGCTAAAAGAGGCAGTATAAGCAGTATATTTTCTTTTTGGCTGATTAGAACTCTGTGCCATCTAATCTTGTTAAGGGAACTCTGGATATCAAAAGTCGCACACAAATGGGCTAACCCAAGAGAGCTGGAATGACAATATGAGTTAAGACTGGCGAACCCGCATTGTTTCCTTCAACCTATGCCATCAGTCTGAGTTTCCCTCTCTCCGTCCTTACAGGGTGCTTGAAAAATGATATGTGACCATTTGAAAGGCTCACATATAAAGACACGACCATGTACCAATCATGGTATTTCCTTGTGAGGAGACCAACACAATGCAAAGCACCAAAAAGGAGAAAGAAACAGTAAGCCAAACAAATTAGGGGTAAGAAAAAGGGCACCGAATAACAAAAAATAACAGGGTTGGAAGAGACTTTGGAGCAGAGGTAGTATTCAGCAGGTTCTGACCAGTTCTGGAGAACTGGTAGCAGAAATGTTGAGTAGTTCGGAGAACCGGTAAATGCCACCTCTGACTGGCCCCGCCCCCATCTATTCTGTCTCCTGAGTCCCAGCTGATCAGGAGGAAATGGGGCTTTTACAGTATCCTTCCCCTGCCACACCCACCATGCCACGCCCACAGAACTGGTAGTAAAAAAAATTTGAATCCCACCACTGCCTTGGAGGTCCTCTAGTTCAACCCCTGCTTTAGCAGGAGACCCTGTACCATTCCAAAGAAATGATTGTCCAATCTCTTCTTGAAAACCTCCCGTGATGGAGCACTCACAACTTCTGGAGGCAAGCCAGATTAATTGTCCATTGATCTGTTTGAGTCAACTGTCTGAATTTGCTTTGTTGGGTGCTTCTTTTTTTAAAAAAAATAAGAATCAACAATACAGCTCTTCTCACATTCATACATTTTGGGATCACCTATTGAGGAACAAAAATCTGGTTTGCATATCTTCTGTTAAGAGCCAGGGTGGAGTAACGGTAGAGAAGCTGGACTAAGAGTACAGAAACATGGGTTCTAGTCTCCCCTCTGTAAGGTTGCCATATATCTGAACAGGCAAAAGAAGACATAAACAATTTAAAAAGAATGGAAGAGGGAGAATGAGAACACATTAACTGATTGACTTTCTTGGCATCGTGAGAAAAATTACAGCAAAAACCTGCAAAAACTGTACTTAGGCCTATGTATACATGAAATTATTTTTTCCTAGCATCTGGTTGTTTGATTGTAATTTTTTTTAACAGGTCCTGATTTTTAAGAACATATGCTAGTGATAATATAGAATTAATGACATGCTTTCCAAATTTCACCATAGAAACGTATGACGGATCATGTGAGTTACCGTCTACTGTAATTTTACTTTTGAAGGCGCTGGATTGAAGCTGGTTGCTGTAATCAAGAAAGAAATAATGTAAATCTAAGTGGGTGAGTCAGTTAATGATGGATGAGGGGGGGGGAAGAAGCAGACAATTATCAAGATCACAGTATATGAAACTTTGAATAACCGTTGTTGTAGAAACAGTCCAAATTTTTTAAAAAAACACACAAAGCACTCAAAACACTGGACAATATTTGATTTGAGGCTACTATATCTGTTGGATGAAGGGCATAAAGACAAAAGGAGGTCATTTTGCAGAATGTCCTGGTAACCTAAGCAGTATCCACAGTGTTTGATTTTTACTGTTTTTTTAATGATTAGCCCTATTATTTATGATGTTTATATAATACTGAATATTTAAGCTATATTTAACATTTAGCATATTTAAGGCATTGCACTAAGTTTTCAGCGAAATCTTATAGCAAATTAATCAGATGAAGGTAGATTACTATTATTCCCCTCTTCTTGAAATTGGGAGCTGAAAGAACAGTCTTTTAGGCTAGGTGCAACTAACCAATCTTTCTAGATTTCAGCTTAATTTCTTTAGCAGTCATACTGATTTTGTTCCCATTGGCAAAGACTTTAACCCATGGACTCAGAAGAGACCTCATTATCTTTGAAAGTGCTTCAAAGAGGTTGGATGGTCCTCAGCATTTTTTCCCAATTATTCACAAATAGCTTACATTAGGTTCAACTCCATGAACTTACAGGAAAAACTTTCTGAAATAAAAATATCCAGCAAAGAGCAAAAAGTAGTACTGTGTTGTTTTTTTTAGCCTGGTATGTCAGCTGCATGCAGTACTTGGGATGGGAGAACTTGTATCTGCATTTATCTCCAATGGAGAAACAGAATTTTCATAAAGGCAAAATCCAGTCCAGGTAGTCCTCAACTTACGAACACAACTGAGCCCAAAGTTTTTCTTGTTAAGTGAGACATTTATTAAGTGAGTTTTGCCCCATTTTAGAACCTTTCTTGCCACAGTTGTTAAGTGAATCGCTGCAGTTGATAAATTAGTAACCCGGTTGTTAAGTGAATCGGGTTTCCCCATTGACTTTGCTTGTCAGAAAGTCGCAAAAGGGGATCACATGACACAGCAACGGTTATCAATATAAACAAGTTGCCAAACATCTGAATTTTGATCACATGATCATGGAGATGCTGCGAAAGTCATAAATGCGAAAAAAGGGTCATAAGTCACATTTTTCAGTGCCATTGTAACTTTGAACAAGCTGTAACTTTGAACGAGCTGTCACTAAACGAGCTGTTGTTAAGTGGAGCTCTACCTGTAACTCTAAAAAGCCATGTTTATGATTTAACCCGCCCTAAAAGAACGGTTAAGTGTGTTTTCCTCCTGGCATTATTCTTTGCAGAACCCTGTACTTTCTTTTCTGAGCACAAAGAGTCATCACTATACTACAGTACATGGTAATTGGGAGGAAAAAAACAGCTTGACAGCCACATAAAAAAAAATCAAAAGCTAGATCCTCATTTAAAGCATATTATACGTGTTCAGACTTCATTATCTATTTGCGGTTCCTGGGAAAGAATTTGCAAGGCAAGAAAACATGGAAGGGCTCGACAGAAGGATCAGCCTACTAGATAAGCATGTTGATATGAACTTTCATAGGCCACGTGTCTAAGTTCCAGGCTCCAGGGATGTGGCCAAGGTTCTCCCTACTGAACAAGGCCTCCATGAACTTACATATGTTTAAACATTACGACTGCCTTCCCCGATCTGCTAGAATTAAAACTAGGAATGTAGCCCATTAGGATTGCATGTCCTAAATCTGGCCTCAAGGGTGCTGGGAATTATGGTCAAGTCTCAACACATCTGGAAGACCTCAGGCAGGGAGAGCCCCCTTAAGACCCAAATCTGTGAACCATGAGCAGAATTAAGTTCTTGGAATTGCAGTTCTCCTTCTGCATTAGTTCTACTTAAAAGTGGCTGCTACAGATTAAAAGACCTTCAAGAAGAGTATTCAAAATGAACGGGATGCGAATTTAGGGAAAAGAGGGATTAATAAAAGTTGAACATCTTGCTTATAGAAAAATTGGACCAGCAGGACCAAAATTAAAAACACATGTCCATAAAACCTCCTAACATTCAAGGAATTATGGAGAATAGCTTCTTTATTTAGTTTGTCAAATTTTTAAAGCTGCCCAACTCTATTGCAGTTCTGGGCAGTGTACAACATTAAAAACAAGGTAAAAAACGTATATGCAACAGAGAAATAAAAACAAAACCCTCAGCCTCCTATATTCCCAAAACAGACCTACCGTCAGGACTGACGGGAACATCCAGGTCTTCAAGGCTTACATAATCTAAGTCACAGAAAACATGTGTTTCCAGAGATGTAAGCAAATTCCGCTTCATCACTACATTTTTCATTCCAATAATGGACAAAACCCAATTTTCAATACCGTATTAACAGACATCCCTCTCTAATTGCAACATAGTCAAATCAATTTCATTTCAGTGGATTAATATAATGTCATAAGGGAGCAATACATACTTACAGTTCTACTGCTTTTTCAATTAACTACCACATTAATCTTTTGTGTCACACAGCAAACAGATAAGGAATTTCATAACACTCCATTTCTCTGTTGTTGATCACTGAAAAGATGGAAAAAAATTGTAATTAAATTGTAATTATTTTTTAACCCATAGGTATATCAGAAAATATTATGGAAACAACATTACCTAGATCCTCACAGTGTATTTCCTGGCCACAACTCACAGCTCATGTCAAAAAGCTAAGGAGAATGGACTATGTTAGTACTGAATGGGAAACCTGTAGGAAATGGGCAGGATTATAGGCTAGATTGTGAAGTTCAAAACTAAACAAAACAAAAACCTGGAAGAAGCCATTGCTATACTATTACCAAGAAAACAACTTGGATATATTCACAGAGTCACCAGGAATTGACCTAACAACTTTATGATGTGGAAGACTGCTGGGCAATAAACTATATCCCAGCTTTCAAATGCAAGGTAATAAATAACTTAAGTCACCGAAGTAATAACCTTCAGAAAGCGAACACACAGACATGCATAGACACACATAGACACACACAGACACAGAAAGAGAGAGGGGGGGAGAGGGAGAGAGAGAGAGAGAGAGAGAGGAGAGTACTGTTGTCAGTACACATCATTATAAGATACTTTAAACCAGCCCTTCTGTTTTGTGGACCCTCATCTATACTTTGCTGAATGGGATCTGGACTTCAGCACAGGGGTGAAATCCAGCAGGTTCTGAGAGGTTCTGGAGAACTGGTAGCGGAAATTTTGAGTAGTTCAGGGAACCAGCAAATACCACCTCTGGCTGGCCCCAGAGTGGGGTGGGAATGGGGATTTCGCAATATTCTTCCCCCAGGAGTGGAGGGAATGGGGATTTTGCAGTATCCTTCCCCTGGAGTGTAGTGGGAATGGAAATTTTGCAGTATCCTTCCCGTACCACGCCCACCAAGCCATGCCACACCCACCAAGCCACACCCTCAGAACCAATAGTAAAAAAATTTGGATTTCATCACTGCTTCAGCACCAAAGATTTCTCACACCAAAGGCACCACTCCATGGCACATAAATTGGAAGAACTAAGTATACTCTGCAACTTCACATCCTGTATTCTGTTCGCTTAGATTTCAGCCATTCTGAACCCTCGGTCTTCAACTTTTCCTTGAGCAATCCAAAGGCAACTTTAATGCTGGTTCTGCATTATGTCACACCAAACATTTTTAAATTCTGAATTTTTAGATAAAAGGTAATCTTTGCTTGGATTAAACTCACTGAAATCAATAGGAGTAAACGATTTGCTTTAAATAGCACTAAGCTATATTTCAAGCCTTAATTTTGACGATAAATTGCTTGAGCAAGCTTTTTTTTTAAAAAAAAAAAACCAAGGTTGCAGTTTCTACAAACATTGAATGCCTATAGGCAGAAAAGCAGGTTAGAATTTGTAAAAACAAGAATCATGATACAAAATATTCAGTAATATTTCGTCTCCTGGATACCCAAGTCTCAAAGACTTTAATTATGGTCACGGATTTGACCCTACGCTCTTAAACTGATTGATTAGTGTCCCACTGATAGGAGAAAACTTGGTTTAATGAAATGGGCTCTCCCAAAATTTCTTTCTCACAATAAAGTTGCTGATTCTTTTTGCACATTTACTTAAGAATATCATTCAAGCATTAGAGGCTTATTTCACTAGCATGCCTCTGATTGCACTGTTGGCATACCCTAAAGCAATATGAATACCTTTGAAATAAAGCATTTTTGTTTTTAATGCCATTCAGCAATGTCTCTAGAGGGTCTGCTAAATTAACTTCCTGCTGGGAAATCTGACGGGGCCAGATGTTATATTTTGATCTTCCATAATAATTTACATGATGACTTTGTTTTATAGCCTGCCCGCCTGATTACAATTGGAAGGCTTTGTATAAATTGTATGTTTGCAGTTGTTAAGAAAGATAATTAAGAGGTCAGGTAAGTTTTTGATTTGTTGGTTAGTTTATTGACATCAAAAATGCAGGGTATTATATAACTGGACAAAACAGTCTCCACTAGCAGGCTGTTTTCACAAAACTCATTCTTATATAAAAATGACTTTGCTTTCTGCCTGAATCTTTCTAATGGCATCTTATCAGAGGCTAAAGATTATTTCTACAAAATACCTAGCAAATGTTCAAAAACTCAAAATGTGTATAAGTAGTTAATCTATGTCTAATAAGTTAGTTAGATTGAATGAATGTATATATATATATATTGTGTGAAATTCCCTCTGTATAATGTTATTGTCCTCTGTTCTCCTCTTTCCAAAATAAACTTTTTATTCCCAGAAATTTGGCTGGGAATTTCTACGAACAGGGCTGCATTGCTGCAATCTTACAAAATTCTGGTTAATTCTTTTTTCTGAGGTTTTGGAACGAAAACAAAAGTATCTTTCTTTCAACTTCTTCCTATATCTGGGACTGATCTTCGGAGCCCAGAAAGTTTTCCAAACTCGGTATACTGCAGTCTTAATCAGGAAAGGATTCCTCTGGAATCTGCAAGTAAAGACCATTGCACACTCCATTTATTACAAAAGTGAAAACAAAGCAGCTGGGTTTAAGGTGAGTGACACAGCTGATAAATTCAGCAGGCCAGCTTAATACATCCATCCTTGTAACAGAACCAAAATTATTTGTATAGGGAGGACAAAGAACTCACAGACCATTTAAATGCAATGCTTATCCTCAGCATCTAGTTGATAATAACCGAGTTTAGCACAGGTACAGAGGGGAGTGGGTGAAAGAAAAGCTGTGCTGATTAATAAAGTGTAGGCCGAAAGGGGGCTAGTTTTTCCATATTTTATGCAAGTATCCTTCCAAAAAGGCAAGGGGGGGGGAGATTTCCCCTAAGCAATTGAGTTTGAATGCAAGGTGTCTGAGAGATGCAGGCAATATTGTACATGGTTCTTTAAATAAACAGAGTGCCCTGGTTCACATACATTTAGCAAGGTTCACAGCAGTGAGCCACAAACCAGGCTGTGTTGTGGCATAAACTGAATCATGGTCTGATTGCTCGAAGGATGCACTAGAGAGGCTGGCGATGTGCTCTCCCCCATGTTTCTAAAGGCTTATTTACTAGATATAGTGTATTGAGACATCCCTTCCAATGTATTGTCAATACACAAAGATAATACACAAAGACAATACACAATGGTTACCATATTTTTTGGAGTATAAGACGCACCAGAATATAAGACGCACCTTAGTTTTTGGGGAGGAAAATAAGCTGATTGGCAGGTAGATTGGCCTCCTGGAATACCCCCAATCAGCTGTTCCCAGAGGTGAATTTTAGCAACAGGTTACTTGGTTGTGAGCTCTGTGCCTTGCTTTTTTTTTTCTGCCACTGAAACTTCTGAAACTCTGTTTCAGAAAAAAACTTTCTTTTCTTGCCTCTGAAAGCCTCCGAGCTTCAGAAAAAAAGCCTCTGAAGCTCTGTTTGGGGGGCTTCTTTTCTGAAGCTTCGTTTCTGATGCTTTTTTCCGCCTCTGAAACCTCCATTTGAGAAGCTGGGCGGGGCTACATTCGGAGTATAAGATGCACCCAGATTTTCACCCTCTTTTTGGGGGGGAGAAAGGTGTGTGTTATACTCCGAAAAATACGGTAGTTGTCTTTATGTATTGACAATACATGAAATAAAGAGGTCGTTCATCTGCAGACCATCTTCAAATTCTTTCACTCACCAGGAAGAGGTTAATACATCTACCTAATATATGCAAGTAGCCCGGGTTCGAATCCCAGAAGGGTATGGCTAGCTGATGAGAGCTAAATAGCTTGAAATAGATCTATACTGGTTTCCCTTTATTTCTTTGTCAGTAAATGTAAATTCAACACACAAAAATAGTTTGTTGCAAAAGCAATTGCCTGTGAAGGTTCCTGGATTGGGGCTGAAAGGCGAAAGCAGAAGCAGTATACTCTGTCTCATAATTGGGTAGACCAGGTTGCCCTGATAGACCGGTCTCACCAGAAAAACACTCACTCACCAGAAAAGAGACTGGGAGACACTGGTCCAGCTTCCTCCTGCATCTAAACTAATAAATGAAAGCCCAGTATCTCTCAGCTGGGATCACCACAATCACAAGCATGGACTTTTAACAAACAGCCTCAGGACTAGGCTAAAACTAACCTCCTTAGAGATGGGTCAATTGCCTGGGTTTGGGGGTTCATGCAACATGTTAGTCACCATTCCCCATGATCCACTTAAGTGTGTCATGCAAAGGCCGGTGTAGATTCTCCCAGAACAGGAGACCTGGACTTGAATGAGACCTGACTCTAATGCCCAGCTTAATAGATCACATGCAGAGGTGATCCTGGGAGCCATCTTGTCAACCTTGGCTTCTGCAATTAGTGAGGCATATGTTGTCACTTGTTTTGTCTTGTTTGTACTTTTAAACAAATAAAAATATATTAAAAAAAAAAGAAACCTCTTGAGTAGCCAGTTGGTCTAAAAACCAGGCAGCTATTTTGCAGATTAGGCGAAGAGAATCAGTTCATGTACAATATATACATTAACTTCTCAGTAACATTTCCTGATTGGAAATGTATACCTGAGGGCGGTATAAAAATTTAATAAAATAAATAAATAAAATAAATTTTGGGGAGACTTGGTTGGTGAATGTTCATACCATGACTGGAATTCTTTGGTAAGTTGTCTTTGATCTCAGACCAGGGCTGGGAAAATGAACACTGGAGTTGGCCGCATACAAAAGAGGTTATTAAAAACCCAAGTTTTACTGCTTTTCTCTGAACGGGTTATTTTAAAATCAGGTTAACCTCATCTAATGCTATGCAAAGTAAATCTAGATTCCTTTTTTGGATGGAACCAAAAGTTGTTGATTTCCTGTCTTTTGAAAAAAAATCGTAAGTAGTTGAAGGAGATTTTCTACAGCGACCAGATAGCAACAATATAAATTATTTTTCTTAGAAGGGGAGGGCTTTTACTTTGGAAATGAGGAACAGAGGGAAAGGGAGGAGCAGAGTTTGGAGAAATATGAGTCTTTTCCACAGAAACTATTTGGGGAGTATCTCGCATTGAGGACTTCTCTGGCCATAAGGAATTTATATTGCACAATTTCTATGAAACTCTAAAAAAAATTTTTTTCATGCTTCACAGTTACCTTAAGGAAAGGGAAATCAATTGTTTTTTTTTTCAACAAAACATTTAAATGAAATAACATTATTTTTGAGAGATGGCTTGTAAAAGTTGCTAAGAAGAATGCCGGTAGAGAAAAATCACATTTTAATAGAGTAAAAATATACAGATCTCCAAGCTTATCTTCGCTTAGAAACAAATGTCACAAAATATATTTATGTGGTATGGTAAGAAATTGTAAGCCATATACCACACTTTCAGGAATAAAGGCAAATATACAAGTCCCAGGATAATGTTGCAAGACCCAATCTGGGTCAGTCACCAGGACCAGAGGTTAAGTTTTCTGAGTTTTCGGACTCCCATCCTCAGGGAACTTTTCTCTAGCAGAATCTACACATTCTGGAGAGAGAGAAGTTCTCTGAAGATGGATTCCAGCATGAGTCCGAAAACTTAGAAGACTTAACCTCTGGTCCTGGTGACCGACCCACATTGGATCCTGTATATAACATTCTCTTTGCTTGTTCTATATCCTTCTGTTTCTGATGGTTATTTCCATCTCTAGAGGAAATGCTTTCCTCGCTTTAACATTTAATTGCTCAATGACAGATTGGGGCTATATTCATTTAGGGTCATTCACAAAAGCTCCCATAAACCTTTGGGTCAGAAGTCTCTTGCTACCTTTAGCCATATTTGAGTCAGAGAGCTGCTGCAACAGAAGCCTGTAACCAATTCTTCCCAGCCTCCTTCAGTATTCCCTCTATATATTCAGGATATTAGCAAGCATGCATGGTAACAGGTGGCTGATTGATAGAATAGGGGCACATGTAAAGTAAAACAGAGAAGTTTTAATCAGAACCTGTATAGCTTATGTCTATATAGATTCTCAATCATCCAGGTTATGGTTGTCCCAAATGTGCTCTTTTAAAAGGCAACTGGACTTTTTCTTGTTTTTTTTCCCCTTGAAAATGTTTCGCTACTCATCCAAGAAGCTTTTTCAGTCCTTCAGAACCGAAAAAAACCCAACTGTGCTGTTTATGTTTTTGTTCCTAGAGAACAGACAACATCCATAGAAGTACCTCACACAGGTAGATTCATATAGAGCCCATTGTTTGAAAAAAGGGCTGTTTTAGAAGCATTGTTTGAATTAACTCTTACATGGCATGATTGGTAAATCCTTTCCTTTTACTGAGACACTAGTCAGAAAATTTCTACAAAAACCATGTAGTGCCGAACAGATGATCTGTTAGCTAAGGATTATGAATAGATGTAATTTTATATGATAAGATAATGACAAGAATAATGAAACTGCGTGCCTCAAGACATCCTTTGTAGAGTGGGAAATAACTCATCACTATATCCCTATTCAACACTGGAGGAGATTGAACAATGCATTAAAACATCTTCCATATAAATGTCAGAAAGATTAAATTGCTACGGGAAGGTGAGAGTCTGAATTGGTTAATGATCTGGTTTGTATATTTCTAACTTTCATTAATTTTCCTAAAGGGAAAAGAAATTGGGTTTTGATTTGTGTGTCTGTTTTTTCATAGAAGGTCACACACTCATATGGCAGAATTAAAAAAGGAGAGTTGTATTAATTACCAATATCAGACAATATATGTTAAATGGATATGAGTAGTGACAGATGGATCCCAACTTCTAGCTGGTTGTTAAATACAGATTGATGCAGATGTCCAAAATTAAGCTGATGAAGTTTCTGCTCCCTAGTATTTTCCTGATGCTTACTTGGACTGAAGAGTTATTTTAAAAATCATGTGAAGTGTTATACCACTTTATAAGGCTTTGATAAGACCACACTTGGAATACTGCATCCAGATTTGCCACAATGTAAAAAAAATGTTGAGATTCTACGGTAGAAAGAGTGCAGAGAGGAGCAACAAAGATGATTAGGGGACTGGAGGTTAAAACTTATGAATAGTTGCAGGAATTGGGTATGTCCAGTTTAATGAAAAGAAGGACTAGGAGTGACATGTTAGCAGTGTTCCAATATCTAAGGGACTACCACAAAAAAGAGCAGGTCAACCTATTCTCAAACACCAAATAGGAGACGTAGGAAGCATACCCAGAGTCAGACATAAAGATCTCAAATGCCTATATACAAATGCACAAAGTTTGGGGAACAAACAGGATGAACTTGAATTATTAATACATGAAGGTAGATATGATATAGTTGGAATTACAGAAACTTGGTGGGATAAAACCCATGACTGGTACATACTGATAGAAGGATATAAACTGTTCAAAAAAATCCAGACCCCATAAAAGAGGAGGTAGAGTTGCCCTATATGTAAAAAACCACTACCCTGTTTCCCCCAAAATAAGATAATAAGCTCAATCGGGCTTTTGATCGCATGGCAATAAGGCCAAGCGCTTATTTCAGGGTTCAAAAAAATATAAGACAGGGTCTTATTTTCAGGGAAACATGGTATATTGCTACAGAAATGCATGAAACCAAAGACGAAAACTTCCTAGAATGCATATGTTTCCTAGAAAACAGGGGTGTCAAACTCACACCGTCACATGACGTATTGCAACTTTTTCCTCCTTTGCTAAACCGGCCATGGGCATGGCCAGCACATGATGCATCCAGCCTGCAGGCTGTGAATTTGACAGCCCTGATATAAAAGAAAAAAAGAATGACATTGCCATAGGTGTATACTATGGGCCACCCAATGCAGCAGAAAAAATAGATGTACTTTTTGCTAACCAATTAACAAATATATGTAGAAAACATACTACAATAGTAATGGGTGACTTTAATTACCCTGACATCAACTGGAAGACTAATTCTGCACCAAGTGAGAACTCGAATAGGTTCCTGACCAACCTAACTGACAAAGGTAGAGAATGAAACTAGAGGGACAGCCATACTGGACTTAATTTTCACAAACAGAGAAGTGATAGAGAGAGTTGAAACTGCAGGAATCTTGGGTGAGAGTGACTATGTCATACCAGAATTCAATGAAATGCAAAAACAAGCAATAGAACACAATGATACTAGTGTCTTAGATTTTAAAAGAGCTGATTTTAACAAACTCACAGAACTTGGGAAAGATTCCTTGGATGAAAATCCTAAAAGGGAAAACAACTCAAAAATCTTGGAAACTCTTAGAAAAAAAAGATGATTAGGGGACTGGAGGCTAAAACGTACGAATAGGTGCAGGAATTGGGTGTCTAGTTTAATAAAAAGAAGGACTAGGGGTGACATGATAGCAGTGTTCCAATATCTAAGGGACTAGCACAAAAAAGAGCAGGTCAACCTATTCTCCAAAGCATGGGTATCAAACTCGCGGCATCACACTGCAGTCACGTGACGTTTTGACATTTTTCCCATTCACAGAGCTAGGGTGGGTGTGGCCTACACATGACGCATCCGGCCCATGGGCTGCCAGTTTGACACCCCTGCTCCAAAGCATCTGAAGGCAGAACAAGAAGCAATAGATAGAAACTAATCAAAGAGAGAACAAACCTAGAAATAAGTAGAAATTCCTTCACAGAACAATTAATCAGTGAAACAGCTTGTCTTCAGAAATTGTGCTCCATCCCTGGAGGTTTTTAAGATATTGGACAATGACTTCTGAAATGGTATAGAATAGAACAGAATAGAATAGAATTCTTTATTGGCCAAGTGTGATTGGACACACAAGGAATTTGTCTTGGTGCATACGCTCTCGGTGTACATAAAAGAAAAGATACATTTGTCAAGAATTATAAGGTACAACACTTAATGATAGTTATAGGGAACTAATAAGCAATCATGGAAGTTAGACTAGAAGACTTCTAAAATCCCTTCCAACTCTGTTATTGTGTTTTGGTCTAAAGACTTCTAGAGTGTGTCCAACAGGTACTCAGTGACAACAGAAAGAACTGTTATCATGATGAATTGTCTTGAGTGTTGCCATTGTCTTGACTGGCAAACATCATTTCAAGATTGCCGATTAGTTGTTCCCTGCATTTCAAAAGATTCATATAGAAATTCAAAAGTGACTTTTACTTCCTTCTGATGAGAACCCTAGAAGAAACAGATTATCTAGCCCCTTTTCAGTCTGGTTTAATTTAGTATTGAGGCAATTTTGGGTCCTGGATGACCTGTGGCAGGATGGTGGTGGTGCATTCATTCTTGTGCTCCTTGCTCTCTTGGCAACTTTCAGTATCACTGACCCATGGTATTTTTTTAAAAAAAATTATAAATTAAGAATTTTTTCTACAAATAAAAAATAAATCTTGCTTGAAGACTTACCCAGGAACTTCAGCTGGTTCAGAATGAAGTGGTATGGGCAATGTTAATATACCTCAGTATGTCATGTAACACCTCTGCCTTGCCAGCTGCACTGGTTGCCAGTTTGCTTCAATTTAAGGTTTTTGGCAGGATCTATAAACCATGGCACTGGTTTAACCTGGTTACCTAGGAGACAGCCTTTCTCCCTCAGCATCTGCCTGACAGTTTCAGTATAGCAGAGTTGCCACACTCTGGATCCCATCAATTAAACAATGCCACCTATTGGGGCTCCAGAAATGCATCTTCTAGATAGTAGCACCTGCCCTCTGGAATGAAGCTCCTCCTGAGATTCAAACAGCTCTCATCATGCTGGTGTTTCAAAGGGCCTTAAAGATGTGGTTTTTCACCCAGGCTTTTGGTGAGGATGGCTAATACTAGTTTCTTACTTTCTGTTCCCTTTTGGGTTTCTGTGCCATTGTTTTTCTTCTGTTTTATGCTATTTGTGTGCGTTGATGTGCTTTTCCTATTCTTTCCATTTTTAAAAAAATTCTTAAGCAGACCAGAGTTGTTGGAAGTTGGGTGGCATATAAATTTAACGAATTATTATTATGGCTGGTTGTACAGTCAGTCAAGTGTTTAGTCTGGATTTGGCATTTTGGTCCTCCTATCAAGTCCTTCTTAAGGACCTGGGATAGACAGATGTTGTTCTTTAATAACATTAAAGGTATTGTCGCAGGATGTAAGCCATTCAAAATAAAGCTACCCTTTGCAATTGATTGATCGTGATTTGGGCAATGCTGATGGTGGTCAAAGAGATACTCACCCAAGGCACCTATTATTATTGGTACTATCCTTGCTTTCTTTTGTAACAGTTGCTCCACTTCTATTTGCTGTCTTTGTGTTTTGTGATTTTTCTCCAGTACAATTTTCTCTAGTACTTTTTCCCTTATTCTGGTCTTTCCAGGTACAGCAACATTCACAACCCAGACTATGTCTTTCTTATCAATCATTGTTAAGTCTGAGATGCTTCGTGGCAGATACTTGTCTATTTGAATTCTAAAATCCCTGAGTACTTTAGTTTCTTCATTTTCTGTTACTTTCTCTAGTGCTTGGTCCTCAGTTCTTGCTTGCAGGAAAACAATATTTCTTACAGATATTCCAATGCATCGTTGTTGCTACTTGCCATTGTTTGTAGTCAGCCTGTGTAATCTTCTCACAACAGCTAAGTGATCCATTGTTTCTTCTTCGAGGTGGCATTTGCTGTCATCTCAGTTCTGGCTTTGTATGCATTTTGTTCTTACAGCTTGGTTTTATGTGCAGCCAGAAGTAGTCTCTCTGTCTCTTTCTTCAACTTTCCTGCTGTTAGCCACTGCCAGATCTTGTTGTTATCTGCTTTGCCTGTGTGTGGGCACGCACACACACATGCAAGCACATTTGCACAGATGTGTGCATACTGGCCATGTAATACTTTGCCTTACCATGTGTCTTTTCTATTCTTCATTTGGTCTTTCTTGTAGGCCTGTTTGGTCTCTTTGGTATTCAGTAAGCCTTCATGGAATACTAGTACATCTTCTACACTGTCCTTCAGATACTCTTCCAATGCCCTTTTAAATTCTTCAATTATCTGGTGTACATTGCAACATTCCATGCCCATCTATGCTCCTTTATAAGTAAAGTCCATGAGTGTTGCTATGTGGATGAATACATTTTCATTGTTTTTCTGATCTTCCTATCCAGGACTTTTAGTTCTGCTCGAGTCCAGTCCATTATTGGAATTGTCCTGCATTATTAAATTGCCCATATTTCTGCCATATTTCCCCTTTTATTTACCTAGAGAGTAGGACTGTCTGCATTTTTATGACTTTCAGGAAAGAAGTCTTAATAGCATCTTCCTAGTTTCCTTACAATCAGAAAGCCTAATAACTGAAAAGTTTTTTTTTTTAAAGTGGAGCCACCCAACCAACATTTTTCTTCTCAACCAGAGTCTCCTTTATATGCCATAACTTCCTGCTGCTTTCTTACCAGCATGGGGTGAACTGTAACAACTTCTTTCCAAGGGAGTAGTAATTTATCAGCACAACAAACAATTTGCCTGAGTTAATTAGTTGAAAAGGAAAGTTATATCGGTTAACTTCCCTCAATGTATCCGTGGGTTTCTGTTTATTTTAATTGTGTAAATGGATTTCCTCAGTTCAAGAGCAAAGTAGTTAATTAGCTTTGCAAAGAAGGCCTCAGCCCTTATTGCAAAAAAAAAAATTAAAAAAAGTTTCAGGACAGCTTGCTACAAGGGATAATGTCAATCGCTGAGTTTAAATCAAGAGGCTGAAAGAGATGCTGTGGTAGGAAATATGGTGCGAGGAGAGAAACGATTTCTTTACAGCTTTTTTTTTTCTATGCATATTAACAGAGAGAAAGAGAGGTACTTATTAAGATACTAGATGCAAACAGAATGTAACAGTACTCTGCTGGGTTTGAGTATTCTAGCCAGAAATTTGGGGGTTTATATACAGAACGGATCTGGAAGGTTAAAACTTGGAAAAGGCAACTGCAAAAAAAAAAAAAAAGGCAAGACTACAATTGGCAATCTGCTTATTGGGGCAATGAGTTTGTCATACTTGTTTACTTTCCTTTGGTTAAAAAAAAACCATGATGAATGAGTACTTATAAAATATGGTTGTTATCTTTACAAAATGTTTAAAGATTTTGAGTTTCATAGCTGAAGCTGCTGGATTTTAATGGGTTGCTGGTTTTGATTTATCATACCCAGACATCTGTAAGCCAACTCAAGTCACAAAATAGAAGCTTGAGGAATATAAATTTTAAAATAAAAACAATGTATGTAAAGTCATTAAAGAGCAGCAATCTTTCTTGTAGCATTCAGAACCTTCCTCGAATGGTCACTTGAATTATGAGTTGTTGTTGGTTTTTTTTTACATGCCATTGGCTTAAATTACACATTATAGAAGACGCCCATAAAATTGGGTCATCCCACACTTTGTTTTTTTAATTAAGTGTACATGTATATCAAGAGCAATGTTCGGGGGGGGGATGCCTAAGAGGAAACATTTAACTTATCTGATGCATTGGAGATCCCTCTTCCCAGAATAGACAAGACTGGAGAACACTGAAACTGGAGAAAGAAAAATCAGTTCGCCCAGTTGTTGGCGAGTTGTTAAACAAAGAAAAACAGCTATTGAGCAATCTGCTGTCATACTCAGATTTCTCAAATAAAAGGCTATTATTCACACACCTGAATTTCTCTCTCTCTCTCTCCCTCCCTCCCTCCTTCTCTCTCTCTCTCTCACACACACACACACAAAATTGGTAAAAACTGGGGGGAGGCTCTGGAGAAAGCAAGAGCAGATAATGGATAACCTGTCTTAGAGAAAGAACGTTCATGCACAAGATTCCTGGTTAACTGAATGTTTAGCTTTTCTTTCCCTGCATCAAAAGATCTAATAGCAGGACTGGACTTCAGGTCAGAAGTGAAAACAAGCACATCTTTCAGCACCGATGAGCTCTTCTTTGACTGTCTTTATTGGATCTTGTTGAACTGAGACAGCTGGCTTTGGAGATGTTCAGTTCATTAGCCGATGTCTAGGAGTAAATCCATTCATGTTTGTATTAGTTTGGCATGTGTCCTTCCTAAGGACAGTCTGTTACGGAAGGTAATAATTTTGGTTAACCTAAATGCATGCACTCTCATTAAGTCCTTCAACGTATATGCATAAGAAGCAGACAAGGAAACTTAAGTTTAAGTTTCCAAAGCACCAGAGGGAAGGACAAGAAACAACAGATGGAAACTAATCAAGGAGAAAAGCAACTTTGGAACTAAGGAGAAACTTCGTAACAGTGAGAACAATTAACCAGTGGACAGCTTGCCTTCAGAAGTTGTGGGTGCTTCATCACTGGAGGTTTTTAAGAAGAGTGGATAGCCACTTGTCTGAAATAATATAGGGCAGGGGGTCAAACTCAAGGCCTGGGGGGCGGATTGGCCCACATGATCCTTAGATTTGGCCCGCAAGGCCACCTTGGACACAGAGAAAGGCCTGGCCCATGGTGCCCCTGCCAGCAAAAACGGAGTGGGGGGGTGCATGTGGCCCTCCCGAGCCCCATTTTCACTGGCAGAGGGTTGCAGGAGGCCGTTGCAGCAGGGGTGAAATGCTCCTGGTTCGGACTGGATCACCCGATCCGGTAGCGATAGCAGCGGGTGGTTCGGAGAACCGGTAGCAAAAATCCCTGTGCCCCCCACCATGCTCAGCTGAGTCGCACAATCATCAGAGGCTTTTTTTTTAACTTTTAAAAGCATTTTTTCTACAACCTCTTCCGACAAAAAAATGCTTTTAAAAGTAAAAAAAAAAAGCCTCTGATGATTGCGGGCTCAGCTAGGATTCTCAGAGGCTTTTCAAAGCATTTTTTTCTGCAACCTCTTGGCCGAAGAGGTGGTTAAAACAATGCTTTGAAAAGTCTCTGATGATCCCAGCTGAGTTGCCTGATCGGCAGAGGCTTTTCAAAGCATTAGAAAAAATGCTTTGAAAAGTTAAAAAAAAAAACTTGGCCATGCCCACCCAGTCACATTACCCCCACCCCCACCAAGCCACGCCCACAGAACCGGTAGTAACACATTTTACATTTCACCCCTGCGTTGCAGCCAAAATGGAACTCCGGAGCCCGTTTTCTCTGGCAGAGCACTTGGGCCACTACAAACACCCCAACATGAGTGACATTGAGCTGGCCATGCCCCCCTGGCCATGCCCACTTTGGCCTCCTGAGGTCAAACATAACCCTAATATGGCCCTCAATGAAATCAAGTTTGACACCCCTGGTATAGGGTCTCCTCCTTGAGCAGGGGGTTGGACTAGAAGACCTCCAAAGTCCCTTCCAGCTCTATTCTGATTGATTGATATTTTCATGAAGCCACGTTTCAGCTTTTCACTATAAGATTCCCTCTCCCGTCCAGTTTCCATTATTCTACCCAACATGCTAGACTCTCAGCTGCATACACACAGCCTAGTTACTAAATTAATCAAATTTAAGAATACTTTGAACCAACTTGCCTCACATAATAGTCTGAAGCATGAGTTTGACAGTGTAAAGGAATGTGGTAAGACAGCTTCTAGCAAAATACATAAACACCTAAGAACATAAAACAAGGCCTCTCGGATCATACCAACAACATTCTGCTCCCAGAGGGCCAAACAGATGCCACTGTGAGGACTACATATGAAAGAAAACAATAAGCTCATTCCCACTTTCCCGCTCACCTCCAGAGATATATACTAAGCTTGCACATAGCTTTAGGATTAGCATCCACTGGTAGCCTCATTCATGTATTTGCCCAATTCCCTGTAAGTTTTCCCTGTTGGCCATCTCTGTTTTCATAATGCCAGCATCATGAGACCGTGGAAAAAACCACAAGGAGCAATTCTCACCGAATTCTATAGAACCTATAACTTTCACATATCACACTAATGTATCAATGTGCTATTTTGGTTTTTGCTTAGTGGAATGTGTGAATCAGACCACCATGGGATGCTGAGCAAACAATCCATGGTTAGGGGGATGTTAATTATTCTTAGGACTGGACTAGTGATAGCATTGTATTTGAAGCGGAATCAAACTGCAAAGGGAAAGAAAACCATCTTTAAAAAAAACAAGGTAATCAAAAAGCATTATGAACAAATAATGATAGTAAAACGGACTGCCTTGCAACAGTTAACAATGAAGTGCAATCTCAGCATTAAGAATAATTAACAAAGCAACTGAAAATAAAGTATTGCTATTTTATACCCATAATGCAACTCTCTATGGAAAAAAAGAGTGTACATAATCCAATTTTCCTTCCTTCTCAGAAAGAACAGCATTGATTTTGTAAAAGCTTTAGAAAGGGGCGCAGTTAATTAACAAATAGTTGAATTTCATTGTTTAAAAGGAAAGACCAAGATATTAGAGAGGTGTTGTGTTTAATAAGAACATATTGTAAAAGATAAGAGATACAGGAGAGGAATTTGCAAAATGACAAATGGGAATTCTCCTCCCCTTCTCTCTGATAACGGTGAAGCCCAAGAGTAAATCATCAAGCCGGTTGTATGATCAGGGCCAACTTTTGAAAAAGCAGTTTAATTAATGATTGAATTTGTTTTGCAAAAAGTATGGTAATACCCCCTAGCTTTAAGTGTTTTTTTTAAAGTGTTAAAAATGTGATAAACAAATCTTCTACATACCAAATTAGCATATCTCTGATTTCCAAATACAGCCTCAGAAAAAGCAAACGGTCCTATCAAATTTTCTCCTTTGGAAAGAGTAGTTGAATTTTCTGCTCTGATCCAGTACGGAAGTTGTAGTACTAAAAGTCAAAGTGGACAGGATGCCACCCAAAACAATAGCAGGTGCAGACTATGTTATATGAGGGGGAGGGATTTCCTCTGCTCTTCTGGCTTTGAAAAAAATCCCATCCAGTTATTATTTACAGGCAGTCCTCAATTTATGACAATTGAGCCCAAAATTTGTTGTTAAGCGAGACATTTGTTAAGTGAGCTTTGCCCCATTTTACAACCTTTCTTGCCACAGTTTTAACAGTGAATCACTGCAGTTGATAAATTAGTAATCCGGTTGTTAAGTGAATCCGGCTTCCCCATTGACCTTGTTTGTCAGGTCACAAAAAGTGAAATGAGCTTGGGAGACAGCAACTGTCATAAATATGAGCCAGTTGCCAAGCATCTGAATTTTGGTGATGTGATCATGGGGATGCTGCAAAGATTGTAACTGTGAAGAATAGAGTAGAGTAGAGTAGAGTAGAGTAGAGAGTAGAGAGTAGAGTAGAGTAGAGTAGAGTAGAGTAGAGTACAGAACAGAACAGAACAGAACAGAACAGAACAGAACAGAACAGGAAGAGATCTTGGAGATCTTCTAATCCAATGCCCTGCTCAGGTAGGAAACCCTATACTATTTCAGACAAATGGTTGTCCAATCTCTTCTTAAAAACTTCCAGTGTTGAAGAATTCACAACTTCTGGAGGAAAGTTTTTTGGAACTTGCAGTGGTTATAAGTCACTTTTTTCAGTGACATTGTAACTTTGAACGGTCACTAAATGACTGTTGCAAGTTGAGGACTACCTGTATTTCAAAAGGAAAGCTTCCACTGAACAGCTAAGAGACGACTCATTACAGTAGTCCTCGACATATGACTACAGTTGGGGCTGGAATTTCCATCATTGCAGTTGTTAAGCTGAATCCTGATCTGATGATAATTTTTCTGGTAGTTATTAAACAAATCCAGCTTCCTCAGTAGGCAGGTTTTTGCTGTAAATCAGCAAAAAAAAGGTAACAAATCACAATCACATCATTACAGGATGCTGCCTGTAGCAATAAATGCAAAGCCAGCTGCCAAGCACTGAATCGTGATTACATGATGGCAGGGATTGGTTGATGATCATAAATGCAAGGATAGGTCCTAAGTCACTTCTTCCCAAGACCACTGTAACTTTGAATTGTTAAATGAAAGGCCATAATTTGAGGACTACCTTCTTCTTTATGAAAGCTTTCAGAAGAAACATAGCTTTCATGTCCAAAACATTCCAACTTCCAGAAACCTGTATCCTGCCTGATGTTCTCCAGATACACTAAGACAGCAATTCCCGAAAGTCTTGGCCAATGCTGAGATCCAAACTGACATGAGACTGCAATCTTACGTATACAGGTAGTGCTCGACTTACAGCAATTCATTTAGTGACTGTTCAAAGTTGAACCTGTACTGAAAAAAGTGATTTATGATCATTTTTCACAATGTCCTTTGCAGCAGCTCCATGGTCACATAATCAAAATTCAGACACTTGGCAACTGATTCATATATACTGTACGATAGTTGCACTGACCTGGGTCATGTGATCATCTTTTGGGATTTTCTGATAAGCAGTCAATGGCGAAGTCAAATTCACTTAACAATCATGTTATTTACTTAATAACTGTAGTGATTCACGTAACAACTATGGCAAGAAAGGTCATAAAATGGGGCAAAGCTCACAGAATAGAATAGAATAGAATAGAATAGAATAGAATAGAATAGAATAG
>WNWU01000036.1:8366843-8383221 GCA_012654045.1 Ptyas mucosa
CGGTAGCAAAAATCCCTGCCCCCCCCCCCACCCATGCCCAGCTGAGCTGCGCGATCATCAGAGGCTTTTTTTTATTTTTAAAAGCATTTTTTCCTACAACCTCTTTGGCCGTAGAAAAAAAATGCTTTTAAAAGCCTCTGATGATCCCAGCTGAATTGCCTGATTGCCAGAGGCTTTTAAAAGCATTTTTTTCTGCAAGCAGCGATTGCACGCAAAGCGCGTGCGCGAAGAGAACCGGTAGCAACACCTATTGGAACCCACCACTGGAGTGGACTACTCATCTCATGAAATACCTCTGGGCTTGCTTAATTGTATTAATGTCCGTTATACAGTGTGGATTCCAGGCAGACGAGCTGCATTCAAGAATTGGTCTGGCAAAGGTTTTGTATGCCCTGGTTTTCAGTACAATGTTACCAGAGAAGAAGCTTCGCAAAATTAGGTTAACAACTCTTAATACCTTTTGGCAATGCTATTACAGTGAGCTCTGGGGCTTAAATTTTTTGAAATGAGTACTCCTAGGTCCTTGACAGAGTGAGGGTCATTTACAAGGTCATATCTGCTCAGTTTGTATTGCTTGGGAAAAGAGTTTTTTCTTCATTCAGACACTATGAGAAGCATAGTTGGTCGGTGGGCAGGAGCCCAGATGCAGAGTCTGGACTTCTCTGTCAAACTTTCTTTGTCCAATCAGCAGGCAAAGACATTTTAACTCAGGAAGATATTTCAATTTTTAAGCTAGCTATCCTTATCAAATTCCTTTCATAGGAATTTACCTCATTAATCTAATTGCATGGGTGTCAAACTTGTGATGTCACATTGCCATCACGTGACATTTCCCCCCTTCACAGAGCTGGGGTGGGCGTGGCCTACACGTGACTCATCCGACCTGCGGGCCGCCAGTTTGTCACCCCTGAATGGATCCGATCCACAAAAGCTTATGTGATAATAAAATTGGCTGAGTGCCACAAATGTCCTTGATTTATTATTATTATTTTGATTATTTGCTTTGGGCCATTTGATGAAGTAGCTTTTAAACCGGGGACAGTTACTTTCTTTAGTAGAATGTATTTTAATAGATGTATTTTTCATTGATATTCTTCATTGATGTGTTTTAAATACAAATAATATACTGTATATATACATCTACATATATGAAGTGTTTTTCTGTCGAAGCACCTGGTCTACCCCAATATGGGAGAGAGCATACTGCTTCCCTTTCGCCTTTCAGCTCCAATCCAGGAGCTCTCAAGCAGTCACATTCACGACAAACCATTTTATACCAAATTTATCTTTGCTGATAAAGAAATAAAGGGAGACGAGTATAGATCTATTTCAAGCTATTTAGCTCTCATCAGCTAGCCATACCCTTACTTGGATTCGAACTTGGGCTGCCTGCATATTAGGCAGTTGTATTGTTCGAATCTGAGTAATGGTATGGGTAGCTGATGAGAGCTAAATAGCTTGAAATAGATCTATACTAGTCTCCCTGTATTTCTTTATCAGCAAATATATATTTGATATACATATATATATATATACTTATACTTATACATACATACATGTGTGTTTGTGTGTCTTGCCTTCATTTCTTATTGCATCTCACACACACAAATACCCACATTTGCATTTAAAACACAATGCATCCATTAAAGCATATGTATATATTGTTTGTGTATGTGCGTACGTACCATTTATGTTCCCCTTTAGTCAAAAGGTTAGATATGCCTGCAACAAACAAGCCTGTGCTATCTTCATCCATTGGCATTTTTTTCTTCATCCCTTTTCCCAGCTTTTTAAAATAGATTTTTAAGGCTAGGGAAGGTGACCTCAGTATTTTATTATAATTTTAATACTATTATCAGTCTGTAGGTGTTTCCCCCCCCCATCTCATTTTTATGCTCCACTTTTACTCTAACCATGCTATGTTTTTTCTCTCCTAATAAAGTAGCAGAGTGGTATGTAATTAAATATGACAGCAAGGTTTACCATCTTTTCTCAACCCTTCCCAGCTCCATTTAAATCTGCTTTGATTTTTTTTTTAAAAAAGAAACAATAGGCTTGTCAGTGAATTGTGAACAGTTGGAGAGCAATGTAATTTAAGAAGCGTTGCCTTCATCTCTTACCGCGTGACATCTCCTTTCTTCCCAACCTCTGTCTCCAGCCTGTGTAGATGCTGCCAACTGTAGCAAATTACCAGTGTAAGCCCATAAATGTCTATTCAGTTCACTAAACTCTCTGGGACTTGCTCCCATGTAATGTATTGCAAATGAACATTGTTTGAACAGAAGCAGAAAGCAGAAAGGGGCTGGATCACCAATTGGAACCTTTCTCCTCGGTTGCAGAATTCTTCGGCATCAATTTGGATTCGAGTAATTGCCTGCCATGAAATTCGCCAGTTTCTGAATGATATTGCACACTCCATTTTCCTCCTTGTCCTTCTTGAAGTAGTGTATGAGAAAAGGAAGAGTTAAACAGAAGCAGCTGGCTACTCTAAATGGAGTATATAGAAATGCATGAAGCCAAAGTGCATCCCATTGGAACAAATTGTTAAGCCAAGGTCTCTTTCATATTGCAGTTTAAAACTTCTTCATTCTTAAACTGGGAATGAAACCTGGTTACACGTTCCCTTTTTGGATTTCACCTGCTTCCTCCTCTTTGAGCCCAGGGATGACTTGTGTTCTGTTCATGTACTTAGTACAATCTCTGATTGGTGGTTCCCCTATAACCGTGATGGCAAACCTATGGCACGCGTGCCACAGATGGCATGCATAGCCATATTGATGGGCACGCAAGCTCAGCTCCGCCAGGTGATTTTGGGGCCTTCTGGGCCCACTAGAAGTAGGGAAACAGGCTGTTTCCTGCCTCCAGAGGGCCTCGGTATGGTGGTGGGGAAGGCCTGTTTTTCTCTCTCCCCAGGCTCCAGAGCCTTTCTAGGAGTCTGGGGAGGGCCCTTCCGAGACTCCTAGAAAGGCTCTGGAGCCTGGGGATTGAGAAAAACGGGTCTACCGGGACATCGCGTGCCAGGAGCGCGGGGAGCGGGGGATCACATGCGCATGCATGGGGGCAGGGTGCATAGAATTATGGGTTTGGGCACACGTGTTTGCGAAACACCCCCCCCCCCGGCTCCTGGCATGCAATTGCAAAAAGGTTAGCCATCACTGCCCTATAAACAATAACAGAGATGGAAGGGACCCTGGAGGTCTTCTAATCCAACCCCCTGCTCAGGCAGGAGATCCTATACATTTCAGACTAATTGTTGTCCAATTTCTTAAAAACTTCCAGTGTTGGAGCATTCACAACTTCTGGAGGCAAGTTGTTCCACTGATTAATTGTTCTAACTGTCAGGAAATTTCTCCTTAGTTCTGGAAATCTCTCCTTAGTTTTCTTAGTCTCTATTCCACTGATCCCTATTCCACCGAAAGACCTTTTATATAGCCATAGCACTTAGACTTATATACCGCTTCACAGTTCTTTACAGCCCTCTCTAAGTGGTTTACAGAGTCAGCCTATTGCCGCCAACAATCTGGGTCTTCATTTTACCCACCTCGGAAGGATGGAAGGCTGAGCCTCCTTTTATTGATACCTAATCCATATTTGACACTTCTCATTCACTAGTGCAGCGGTTTTCCAGCTCTATTTACTGGCAGAGGTGGCGGTAACAGCAACAGGAGAGGAGGGGATGGTTTTGCGCACTCACCCGCCGCTTGTGCAAATGAAGTTTTGGGAGATTTATTTATTTATTTATTTATTGGTTCGATTTATATGCTGCCCTTCTCCGGAGACTCAGGGTGGCTTACAATGCGTTAAGCAATAGCCTTCATACTTTTGTATGCTTAGTAGGGCTTTCGGGCCCCACCTAAGCGGTGTTCTTTTTTATACAAAGTCAGCTTATTGCTCCCACAGTCCAGATCCTCATTTTACCTACCTTGGAAGGATGGAAGGCTGAGTCAATCTTGAGCCTGGTGAGATTTGAACTCACAGTAATTGCAGGCAGCTGGCAGCTAAGTGCTACTTAGCAGCACTTTAGTCCGCTGCACCACCAAGGCTCCTAAATTGCCCACCACTTGTGCGTCCCGGTTCCCAATGGGCTGTGGACCGATACCGGTCCGCTCATCGGGGATTGGGGAACCCCTGCACTAGCGGATAGATCTGAAAGAAACAGAAAGAAAGAAAATATTGTCAATGTACCATCCTGTTGTCATTTAGAACGGAAGGAGAAATTGACAACGCCCTTGTCAATTGAACTGCATAAACAAAGCCCAAACAGTTCCATATTCGTGTAAGAAAAAGAAAAAAGTACTACCACTCGGCCCCTTTCCATGATTCTACTGGTAAGCTTATCGTCACAAAAGGAAAGAAAAACAAAAAAAGAAAGAAAAGGTCCAACATTTTATTGATGCATCAATCAGTATGTTTGGGGCGGGGGGCCATTTTGAAATTGGCCAGGCAGCCCAGAATAAAATGGCTGAGGAAGACAGCAACTGAGCAACCAGTAACTGAAAGGGAGGATCATTTCTGCCACAGCACAAAGTTAGCCAATTGGAGGGAAGGAATTTGCCTACAACAAAATGAAGTGCAGCAGGCAAACAGTGGTGATTACAGTTTCCAAGCTGGCACAAGTTTTAAAAAATGCTGCGTTCAAGACATAGCAGGAAAAGTGAATAAAAACCGCCTTCCTGATGGGCTGAGGATGTCAACATATTTTCCCACTCTTTAAAAATCATTAATGTTCTGTACTTGTGCTGATCGTTCGGATCAACCCCAGGAAGAACGTCATTCTATTTGTATCAATGTATAAAGAATATTGCCTATGTATATATTGTTCTCATATGTTTTATCTGCAGTCCTGCAGAGGAGAACAGGCTGTTAATTCCCTTTGTCCTATAAGACTGTGCAGAAAATACAATTGCGAGATGCCTTATCATATCAAACAATCAGGTATCCAAGTCTACAGCTTGAATCTATTGGCTACGTTCATTTGCCGATGGGTCACTGAACCATGGTTTACTCAAAACGTAATTTTCTTGCTCCACATACAGTAGTACTTATTGTAATTTGTGGTTTAACACAGCCATAGGGAAAGCAAAGGCTACCATACAGTGGTGGGTTTCAAATTTTTTTACTACCGGTTCTGTGGGTGTGGCTTGGTGGGCGTGGCATGGCTTGGTGGGCGTGGCATGGCTTGGTGGGTGTGGCAGGGGAAGGATAAAATCTCCATTCCCTCGCCACTGCAGTGGAAGGTTACTACAAAATCCCCATTTCCTCCCAATTAGCTGGGACTTGGGAGGCAGAGAATAGATGGGGGTGGGGCCAGTCAGAATTTTTACTACCGGTTCTCCGAACTACTCAAAATTTCCGCTACTGGTTCTTCAGAACTGGTCAGAACCTGCTGAAACCCACCTCTGCTACCATATATGGGCTGCAACAGTCTGGACATTCATTACCCCCCACCCCCCAAAAAAGGGTTTCTGTATCTCTTTGCTACCATCTAGAGGGCATCTGGATATCTGCACACCATATATAATAGCCATAGTTGAATCAGCTAATTTTCAAGTTAATAGGTGTACTAAATAAAGAAGGAACAAAATCTTGTTATTTAAAAAAATAAAATTAAATACATCTATTAGGAATTTGTAGAGAACTACACAGAGTGTAGTTCACCTGACATAAACTAGTCACCATTTTTGCCTAGAACAGCAGAGAGAGAGAGGAAATTCAAATTACTCCATTAATAACTTCAGTGGCCTGAGTCTGTGACCCTTAGGTGACTCTTTCAGGAATTCCTAAGGATAAGATTGAGTCACAGGGAAGTCAGACTGAGATGTGGCACCATGTAGATTATGGTCTGTTTATGTCTGGGAATGCCCTTTGTTCAAATCCATGGTCTAGTAAGGAAAAGGCGGGCAGGATTTCTCAAGTCGTATTTTAAGCCTTTTGAATTCTTTGGAAAGGAAATTTGATAAACAGAAGTGCAGATTCCTGAACTCCACGCCTGCCATCAACTAAGATAACCGGAGGAGGTTCCAGAGGAGAGGGCTTTTCGTCTGTGACACCAAACATAAAATCCTGGTTCTGTGGGCTGGCCTGGAGCCCAGAGAAGAAGGTAGCCAGTGGGGTAGAGAGATGATTCTCCACCCTCATGTCACCTTTCCTCTTGGTTTTTAGTTTCTTATATAATCCTCGTACATTTAATCATTTTGCATCATCTTTTTTGCCTTTTGATCATATTGTAAGGAGCACAGAGTTGCTGTAACAGTGAGATGGTCCGCAGGTAAATTCAATAAATAATGTAAAAGCAAGCCTCTCGTGTGTTTTTTTCCCACCATAGCAAATATTCACAGATTTTCTATCTTTTTATTTTTTTCAGAAGGCTGGTGGAATCGCAAGAAAGGTTTTCTTAGAAACCGTAACACTCTTCTAATAAGCAAAGCAGTGGTGAAATCCAAATTTTTTTACTACCAGTTCTGTGGGCGTGGCTTGGTAGGCGTGGTGTGGCTTGGTGATCGTAGCAAGGGAAGGATACTGCAAAATCTTTATTCCCACCCCACTCCAGGGGAAAGATACTGCAAAATCTCCATTCCCATCTCACTCTGGGGCCAGCCAGCGGTGATATTTGTTGGTTCTCCAAACTGCTCAAAATTTCCGCTACTGGTTCTCCAGAACCTGTCAGAACCTGCTGGATTTCACCCCTGAAGCAAAAGTATTTCCGGGTTTTTAAAAGCCCTCAGAAGACAAAGAGTGCTCTATCTCTAGGAAGGGACTTACCTTCCTTTCAGGAAATATGCAAGAGCCAATTTGTACTTCTACAACTCAGAAACCCAGAGCTATCTTCCCAAGTTGGTCCTTGAGCAACAGGAAGGACAAAGGGATTAGGAAGAAGGGGCAATTAGAGAGCACCCTGGTGCTATGTTCTTTGGATAATTCCACTTTGGCTGGAAACTAATAATTGTGCAAGCTTCCGGTTTGATTGAGAATCCTTTGGAGAAAATCCAAAAATGGTTTTGATTTTATAGTTTAGTTGGAACACAAGGGGAATTACATAAGGCAACTATAAACAAGAAATTGGTATAAAGCCAGGAAATGATGTAGCCAGGAGAATGGCGACATCTGCTGGATAAAATCAAAGTATGTGTTGGTAAACTTCGTGTCTGACCTCAGCTAAGGGAACTGTGTGTGCCAGAGGAGCCAGATCTTGGTTTGTTGCACCAAAAACAAGATTCTTCAGGATAAGCAAATAGTCATGGATGAAAAGCCAATTCAAGAAAAATAATGTCTGTTAAAAGCAGCAGCCCACAACCTTTTGGGCACCAGGGACTGGTTCTGTGGAGAGAGGTTTTTCTGCGGACCGGAAGGGGCATGGTTTTGCACGCTGCCTACATCTCAAGGATGGGGCTTAGCTTGTTTGCGTGGCCCGGTTTCTGGTATGTCACTGTCCGGTGCAGGCCCACAGACTGGGAGTTGGGGACCCATGTATTAAAGCAGAAGCACAAAGAGACGCAAAGCACCTGGGGAACTTGAAATGATTAAAGCCAAGGGGATGTGAAAAGTAGAAAGTACAATTTATTATTCCAGAAGATGCCATAACATTCTTCAGTTTCACTGACAAAGTATATCATTTTAAACTATAGAGAGGAGAAAACAAAATTGAAATAAAAAATATACTTGTCTTAATTATATTTTAATTACTGGAACATGATAACTATTCCCATTTTTGTTGAACGTGATATAATTTCTGTGTAAAATGTGAAGTGGTCAAAGGAGGGAACTTTCAAGCACATTATTTTTTACCAATTATTTTCCAATATTTTTATGATTGTTTATGCACCTATTAATCTAATTATTAATAAATTACAGAATCAAAATGTACAGAATAAAATAAATCAATAAAATTAATCTTAAGATTGACCTAAAACAGTCTATTCCAGGGGGGTCAAAATCACAGTGTCATGGCAACATCATGTGACGTATCGGCATTTTTTCCCCTTCGCTAAACCAGGCATGGGCGTGGCCAGCGTGTGACGCATTCGGCCCACGGGCCAGGTTTGACAGCCCTGGTCTATTCTCTTATGTACATAAAATGTAAGGATGTGTTGGCCTAGAGCTGCTTTCTCAAATATTGCCACATCAATTTTGTGTACTTTCTGTTAAACTAGCTAGGGACAAAGAATCTCACAAGCATTTTTGAAAATGCTATGTCTATATTGGTAATTGTACGTTTTTTAATTGCACCCTGTACTGCCCATTTTTCATCTTCAACCAGTAAAATAAGATGATTCCTATAATATTAATTACTAAGATTAATTCATTTATTTATTAGATGTTTCAGAAATTATTACTGAAGAAATTAAATATTCAGATTAGAGCCAGATACAATCGGCATCAATACTATGTAATATGCATCCCATTGTTTTTGTTTCTTCTCAGTACAGTATATCTATGAGAATATCTGGAGAAACTCTATGTGGTCACTATGAGTTGAATATAATCCATTCATTCAATCAGTTCTCAACACAACTTAAACTGGATCTAGAACTTTATCTTCAGTGAAATGGATATTATTTTTTTAACTGCTGATTTATTTAAGAGAGTTATGGGACTGAGACCATCAAACATTTGGATTATTTATTTATTTATTTCAATTTATATGCCGCCTCTCTCCGAAGACTCAGGGCAGCTCACAATACATTTAAAATCCTAATAAAAAACATTTAAAAATTCAAAACATTAAAACATTAAAACTCATTCATACCATTCATGGCCAGATCTCGCCAGATCGCAAGAGTGAGATCAACGGCCCCAGGCCTGCCGGAAAAGCCAGGTCTTCACCGCTTTTCGGAAGGCCAATAGGGTGGGGATGGTCCGGACCTCAGGAGGTAACTGGTTCCAGAGAGCTGGGGCAGACACAGAGAAGGCCCTCCCCCGCGGGCCTGCCAGCCAGCATTGTTTAGCTGACGGGACCCAGAGGAGACCAATTCTGTGGGATCTTACCGGTCGCTGGGAGCTATGCGGTAGAAGGCGGTCTCAAAGATAACCTGGCTCTGAGCCATGTAGGGCTTTAAAGGTAATAACCAACACCTTGAATTGTGACCGGAGACCAATAGGGAGCCAGTGCAGCTCGTGGAGAATTGGTGTAATGTGGGTGTATCTAACTGCACCCACGACAGCTCGCGCGGCTGCGTTCTGGACCAACTGTAGACTCCGAACACTTTTCAAGGGTAGCCCCATGTAGAGCGCATTGCAATAATCTAACTGTGAGGTGACAAGGGCATGAGTGACCGTTAGAAGAGCTGTATAGTACTGTAAGTGTAACTATAGAGGGAAGCATGCACTGGGTTCTGTCTTGGGCCCAGTACTGTTGAAATATTCTAGACAAGGGGTACAAGGGGAACTCAACAAATTTGCTGATGACACCAAGCTGGGGAGAATTGCTAACAGTTTGGAAGGTAGGCTCAAGATTCAGAAGGATCTTGATAGACTTGAGCATTGGGCCCTAGCCCTTGGGCCCTTAAAAGAGTGCAGAGAAGAGCAACAAAGATAATAAAGGTTCTGTAGGATAAACCATACAATGAATGGTTAAAGGAACTAGGTACGTTCAGCCTAATGAAGAGGATTAGGGGAGACATAATACCTGTCTTCTGGTACTTGAGGGATTGTCACAGAGAATGTCAACCTATTCTCGAAAGCATCTGAGGGCAGGGCAAGGAGTAATGGGTGGAAGCTCCTCAAAGAGAAATCCAACTTGGAACTAATGAGAAATTTCCTGACAATGAGAACAATTCATCAATGGAATAGTTCACATCCCATAATTGTGGGTGTTCCATTGCTGAAAGTTTTAAGAAAAAATTGGACAACCATTTGTCCGGGAAGCTATAAGATCTTATGCCTCGGACAGGGGATTGGGCTAGAAAATCTCAGAGGTCCCTTTCAACCCTGATTCTGTTCTATTCTAATTGAATTGCTTCCTTTTCCTGTTCTTTTAAGAATCTTAAAGAGGTGAAAAAATAACTCAGCATCCGCCTTTCTTTAAAGTAGAAAAAGTCACAGGCAAGGAAACCGTAGATTTAAAGGAAAGCCCTTCCCACCCTTGTTCTGAGAACACAAAAACTTCAGACAGATCCATGCAACAGTATGGTAAATGACAGTACAGTGTTGTCCCAAAGGTGCTTTTTCAAGAGACAACTGGATTTTGTGGTTTTTCTATGATGACATTTCACTTCTCGTCCGAGAAGCTTCTTCAGCTCTGATTTCACCCTTCATGTCACAGCTGAAGAAACTTCTTAGATGAGAAGCAAAATGTCTTCAAAGAAAAAAAACCAGAAAGTCCAGTTGCCTCTTGAAATAGTATCAGGGGGACAACCATGACCTGCAATCAGACAATTGCAGTCTAGATGTAGGCAGCTCTAGGTTCTTTCAATTTATTCTTTCATAAGATTACTGATTAATGCAGAAATCCTGATTAGCACCATAATCAGCCATCGCCTCCCTCCCTTCCTTCCTGTTTTCAATGAGCGCTATTTCTCTATAGCACTTAAATTAATCGATTTAAGTGCATTTATGGATGCCATTTTGTATTTTTGGTCTGGGTACTCGGACCCAGGTGGTTCTCTGGATTTATTTCCTGAATGAACGATCTGAAACACTCCTTGAAATCTTCCTTGCCTTTTCCTTCCGCCAACAAGGAAGGGGGAAATTAAGCCAGAAAGCTCACTGATAACATTGGGATCTCTGCGTCCCCGAATTATAGCACCGCCCACATCAGCTCCTCTCTTTCTTCACCCAAGAATCTACTGAATTGTGATGTTACTGGGAAGGATGAATGGAACACCTGTCATACAAACGCTCCTTTTTCTCCCGATGTAACGTGGCTTCTTCTAGATTGGCAAAAGCAGCCAGGAATGATAGAAACACAAGAAAAGCCGGGAGGGGCGATCTTAAGATTCTCCAGAATTCCTTTGGCAACCTGTTGGTCTTAGATCTCAGGTTGGGAAGATCAACTTTCATTATGGCATTAATTTACTACTGCTGGTAGGGCAATAGTGGATGTTGAAATCACAGGGAGGATTGCTGGTGAAATGTAGGAACAGTGGGTTGAGTTCGGTCTCTGCAGGGTTTTGATGGCCTTTAACCCTGCAAAGGAGAAAGTGATGTGCAGAAGACATGAAAGCAAGAATTATCGACTTTGATCCGACGAGAAAGAAAGCAGTAGTGAAATCCAAATTTTTTTACTACCGGTTCTGTGGGTGTGGCTTGGTGGGCGTGGCTTGGTAGGTGTGGCAGGGGAAGGATACTGCAAAATCTCCATTCCCACCTCACTCTGGGACCAGCCAGAGGTGGTATTTGCCAGTTCTCTGAACTACTCAAAATTTCCACTACTGGTTCTCCAGGACCTGTCAGAACCTGCTGGATTTCACTCCTGAAAGAAAGCCTTTGTCTTCTCACGATGCAGCATCTTTCAGACATCTAAGTGTAGGGACTGTGATATACACCTCGTGTTCTGAGTTTATTCATTAAAATTTGAGACATGTTCTCCATGAAGTTTTATGTGCTTCAAGTTGAGCTCTGCTAACACTGCTAAGTTCAGTGTTTTGTTCTCTCCTCTGCAAAAAAAAACTTACAAAAGTGGTTTGTCCTTAACTTCTTCAAGGACTTTTCTTTGGCTTTCTTGGGGAAAAAAATATAAATTGTCATGTCCTGGAGAAAATCTATGTGATTGCTAGAAGTCAAAAACAACTTGATGGCACATAATTCATCTTTATCTTTCAAATGGAGTGGGCTTTCCTTGTGGTCTCCTATTCTAAAAAGTTCTGGTTGCTTAGCAAAGGCCCAAAGAAGCTAAGCCTGCAGCAACCCACTAAGGCAGGGGTGTCAAACTTGGGTCGTCACAGTGTCGTCACATGACATATCGTGACTTTTCCCCTCTTTGCTAAACCAGGCGTGGGCGTGGCCAGCGTGTGACTCATCCGGCCCGTGGGCCGTGAGTTTGACAGTCCTTCACTAAAGCTATATTGTAGAGACCTGCATGCAATGTATCTCTATTGTACAATATGTTAAGTAAATCTTAACTATGTTTTACTGGGGGGGGGGGGGGGAATCACCCTTGGCTGGTTTTAGACAACCCAGTGTACTACGTAAACCAGCCTGTCTGGCTTCACATAACATTAAGCCACAAAGAACAATTCATATTTTTGCTTAATGTATTCTGAATCCAGCTACAGAAAGACAATAATATTTACTGAACTTGAATTCCCACTAGCTGCATGTAACCATCAGGTTTTTCTAATCTATTGTACCTGATAAGCCAAAATGATAATGGCTACCGATAACGCCTGAATGAAGCTGTTTCATTCAGTTTCAAGGGAGTCAGAAATTTCCATTTATAAATTCTGAGAAAAGAAAGTAAGAAAACAGTGCTAAGCAAACTGGCGTGGAAAATGGAAACATGCGGAATAGAAAAAAAATAAGAAAAATCTTTCCTCAAGCTTCCATTTATAAAATCTGATCCTTACAGTTCTTGATTTCTAAATTTGAATCCATCATTCTATTATTACTATTCAAAAGCAAGTTGTGAGGGGCAGGCTTTTTTTGCTAAATAGAGAAAATTTGCCCAAACTTCAACTTCATTTATTTGTTTGTAAGAATAAGGACTTGGCATTTCTATGAGATGTGAGAAGATGCTTTTTTACCGTATTACTTTTGACAAGGAGGATAGGGATGGTCAAATTGTTATAGAACATCTAATGAATGAAACTGATTTTAAAACAATTTTGTAGTAAGATAAAGGGCAACTCAAAGTCCAGTTTGTTTAACCAATGCTTGTTGGTAAATTATCAACTTGCTAATAAGGAAAATTGGAAAAGGGTAGAATATAACACTTTTAAAAAATCTGTATTTGGTTTTGGTTATAAGAAGCTCTGTTCCCCAAAAGTATTTCCCCAATTTATATAAATACAGTCCAAAATTACTTCATATTTTATAGTTTACTTTTTAAACAAAACTCAGCCCACCTGCAAGAACAATTGGAAAATTAACAAAACACATTGAAGCTGAGGGAAGCCACATATTAGATTTTTTTAAAAAATCACCCATAGTCTTCAAAGTGTAGTTATATTTGTCTGTGGCAGCCATCTCAGCCTGTAATTCCACTTCACCTCCAGTGATTGAGCAGAGGTAATAATGCAGGGGTTCTATTTTTATTTTCCAAAATTAACGTTTCCAGCCAGACCTCGATATTAATGTTATATATCTCAAGTTTAACATCAAGGTGTCAATTAAATTGATGGGAAGTCTTGTAATTGCACCTCATTTAACAGGATTCTGTTTGTGTAATGTAATAATTAAAATCACCAAGAGTTGAAGCAGGCTGGAGAAATCTCGGGGGATGAAGCTCGTAAGATGACAGTGAGCCTGGAACTATAAATCAGCTTCTCAGGATCATTGTCATGTGGAAATGGGGAGCCCAGGGTGCCATAATTAGCTTCTTGGAGGAAAAGCTTTCTTGGGGATAGTGTGAAATGGTTGTTTCACGAGATGAACCCTTTTTACAGTTTGCCATTTTTCTGTCAAGCAATAATTTAAGCCCATTCTCTTCCAGCAAAGGCTGTGGTCTCTTCTTGCTAAATTTGCCATATTAATAATTAATTTTAACCTTTGGGGAGTTAGTCTTCGCTTCCAACGTCAGCTAATTAGAAACGTGTTTCGTTTATTGTTGTTACATTATTATATTTTCAAAATTGATTTGAGTGACTCCTTTTTTTTTTAAATGGGAAAAATAAGCTGGAAAGTCCTGTACCTCTTTGTTTTTATTTAAAAAAACACATGCTATGAATAAAAAACATCTTACTATGCAGGTTAAGAAGGTGGTGGATGTAATAAAGGCAAAGGTAATAATGTTAACTCTGTTATTTCATTAAATAAATGCATAATACTAATAATGGCCCAATAGTCAAAGCAAAATGCATGTTAAATTGTTTAATATTTCAAATGTTGACCAGCCACAGAATCTTAATTAACTACATAAATACAACATAAAACTGAAGGGAAAAAATGAAAATGCCTGGAAAAAAATATATATTTACACCATGTTTTCTTGAAAATAAGACCTATCCCAAAAATAAGCCCTAGCTTGATTTTTACATGTGCGCCCAATATGTCCTACCCCCAAAAATAAGCCCTAGTTAAGACCCACCACTCTGTTGCACCTGGCCCCAAGGGGTGGGGCCAAGCACACAGGTAAAAATCAAGCTAGGGTAGGGATGGGGGGTGGAGCTACTTACAGTTGAAGCCGGGTCTTGCACACCCCAAAACTGCCTTGCCTTGCCAATCCACTTCTGCGGCCACTTGCGCATGTCGCCCCTGGCCTTCAGAGGCCTTGACATATAACCACAATTAAGCCCAAAATTTATGCTGCTAGGTAAGAAATTTAAGTGAGTTTTGCCCCATTTTACGACTTTTCCTGCCACATTTGTTAAGTGAATCACTGCGGTTGTTAACGTAGTAGCAAAGTTGTTAAGTAAATCTGGCTTCCCCATTGACTTTGCTTGTCAGAAAGTCACAAAAGGAGATCATATGTCCCTGGGACACTGCAACAGTCAGAAATATGAGTCAGTTGCGAAGCATCTGAATTTCACTTGTGTCTGTGGGGATGCTCCAATGGTCATAAATGTGAATACGGTCATAAGTCACTTTTTTCAGTGCCGTTGTAACTTCGAACAGTCATTAAATGAACCATTGTAAGTGGAGGACTACCTGTATTTCTGCTCTGAGCAGAGGGATGGACACAGGAATCCAGAAGGAGCTTTTCAAGTGCATGATTCCACGTCATGTCACTTTTTTCAGTACTGTTGCAATTTTGATCAGACACTAAATAAATGGTGTCATTAAATAATGTGTTGAATTCCTTAGAAGAGAGACAAAATAGAAATATGATCAATCAATGAGTGGACTGGGTTTTGGAATATGATCGAAAACCATATTAACAGTATCCTTAGTATTGTGGAGACGGTTTCTCCAGTTACAGAACTGAATGGCATAATTTCAATTAAATTATATCTGAATCTGTTGCCTGATTGTTTTTAGCTTTTTTCAGCATAGATGTATTTTTACATGAATGTATTTATCTTATTTATTATTAATTAGTCATATTTCTATGCCGCCCACTCTCCGAGGACTCTGGGCAGCTTACACCAAAGACAGTATACTAAATCCTTATTTGAATTAATACGCAAAGTAGTATATAGTTACAGTCACAAATATTGTCACGTCTAGCCTTGTGGTTCTGGGTCTCAAAGCCAGGGTTTCAAATTTTCTTTCTTTAAAGAAATAAGATGCATTTGCAATTATGACATTTGAAAACATCGTCTTCCCCCCAACTTTATACTGACAAGGTTCCAGTGATTTGGGGTTAGCATAATATTTGGAAATCGCAGTCCTAACTTCCATTTCCTGATGGTATTTCAATAAATTAAACCTGTGGCTCCAGAGAAATATTCACTGAGGACAGGGTTTATGCAGGAATGCTTTCTAGTTTGATCTGGAGTTTTGGATCTCTGCTAAAGTCATTTAAAAAGGGGGGGAGGGAATGGATTTGGGGTCTATTATTATTATTATTTATTTAATAAAACAACAAAGAGAAAAAGAAGTATCAAAAGCAAGAGAATCAAGAAAAAGGCTGCAACAAATAACAAAAACCTTTATGTCAAGACAACAGAGTCTACAGATCCTTTGGATTTAGCTAAAGGAAGTAGTAGAATCCACCTTCTGAAGCAAATATTTCTGACCTCTGATGTCCCTAATGGATTTTAATCATGGAGTGGTTAAAAGTAGTTTTGTTTTTATTTCTAACAAGAGCCATATTTGAACTTTACTTTGTGGATATTTTCAAGGTTTAGTATTCGTTTTAGTGAAGTTTCTTTCTTTCTCAATTTATCTGTGTGTGTGTGAGAGAGAGAGAGAGAGAGGGAGAGAGGGAGAGGGAGAGGGAGAGGGAGAGGGAGATTTGGGGATATTAAACCTAGATTTAATCATATTCAGAATAATAAGTTTGGTTCATACCTTCTAATAAGCTATAATTTTAAAATGAAGTGTTACTGAACAAGGTAAGTGGGTTTATACATTAAGCCCAGTTTAAACAAACTTCATGTTGAATTGTAAGAAAATAACTAATGTGGAACTGAGTCTTCATGTGATGATTTGGTATTGTATTGTCTCAGCTGGATACAGAAGCGTAAAGATTTACATCAAGAAACAAGCAACATTGAATAACAAACCAGCCTTGTTTATTATGTATCTAAAATGTTTAGAACAGTGTTTCTCAACCTTGGTAGCTTGAAGATGGGTGGACTTCAACTCCCAGAATCCCCCAGCCAGCAGCGCTGGCTGGGGG